>JXSR01S029693.1:8133-29387 GCA_000969725.1 Ophiothrix spiculata | reverse complement strand
CTTCTAAATGATCTGTATCACCAATTTCGTCGCCAGATGTGGGATATTTGGGGAAGTTTACGGGACGAATTGACACACGTACAACTATTCTATTGTCATAACACGAGTGTGTATTTATTGATAAGTATCGACAGTTTGTTTGTTCGTAACGTTCGTACATTACTCCAGTAATGATATACTACATAAAATATATTAATACCTTTTCTAGATTGTTGCAGGTGATTTGAAAACCATAAGGTTTGGTTCACCGGAGAAACGGTGCAACATTTTAAAAGGTGGCTCAAGTACAGGATATAGCCATTTGGTAGTTAAACAGTCAAAATTTTATGAAACATAAGAATAAACATACAATTAAACGGGTTTTTTTTAAAAAGCTAACCAAAACTGAAAATAATGGTAATTCACAAGCACAACAATAATAGGAACAAACAGTCCCTGCAGTAATATTATTAAAGTAACCAAAGACACAGTTTAAGAAGGCATTAACCTTATTAAAACAAGATGTAAAATGGTGGCATTATCAAGCTTTATTTTTGATATATTTTAAAGTACATCACAAGGGGAACTAAATTTATTTATTTTTTTGACTGAAAAATGTGGTATAAACCCTTTAACTATTGTTTTTCACATAAAAACGCACTTGGATAGGGTGGACTCCAAATTTTGTCTTCTAAATGTAAATCCATACGGTCATGGCCTTTTTAAAGTGGGCACCCAAAAAGGTGGATTTCATGAAGAATGATTTATGCACCAATTTCTGGCATACCTTTTTACTTTTTCAGTAATTGCATGAAATTTCATAATTTTGGTATGATTTTAAATATAATTTACTAACCCCTTCTCGACATTAAGAACAAATACCAAAATAAAGTGATATTTAAGCCAAATAAGTTGTTAAACTAATTTCATGAAAATTGCTAATCATTTTTTCTGTCATAACTTAACAAAAATCCAATAAAATGATAAATGTTGGAGGTCTATTACCTGCATGACCTGAATGAAGTTACGTACACCCAAAAAAAAGTTGTGTTAAAAAGGGAACATGGTTAACAGGTTGGGTTAAATGTTGCACAATATTGGTTTATTTTGTACACAATCTTGGGTAAATGGTGCACGTTTACCCAACATTGTGTCTATTTTTACCCAACATTGTGCAAAATTTAACCCAACCTGCCAACTATGTTCCCTTTTAACATGTTTAACACAACTTTTTTAGAGTGTATATATGAGTTGGTTGAGATGAAACGCAAATGGGCCACCTTAAATAACATGACCACATGTAAATAAACTTTTACATGGATTTAATCATCGGTTAATGGGTTACAAAGCAGCAAATATTTCTGAAAATGGTGGGTTGACTGTACTCTTAAGGGTAAAGGGAATCCATCTGCTCAGGAAAATGTGAATCCTACCTATTTTTTAATCATGACAAAGGTAAATAGTTTCCACTGCATTTGCGGGGATTCGAACCATGGATTATTGCAGGGGTTAATCATGCATTACGAAGCGAGGGATCTATCGCTAAGCTATCAAGGCAGCGTGGAGATCGTGAACTAAAATCTAAAACATAAACATTAGAATGCCGTATTTTTCTTTTGTTTACATAAAAATTGCAAAGTTTGCCTCATTGGAATGATCAATTCATAAGTAAATTATGCGAATGCGTATATCAGACAAATTGTAGCTAATGTAGATACTTAAAACAGGCAATTCACAGCTCAAACAGAGCTCAGAGTCGTAATTCATGTCCGATTTTTCGGGCAAAACAACGCGGGTTTGCATTTTGTTACATTAGCATTCAAAATCAACACAACATATTTATGAAATATTGTTTGTAATTCAATAAGAAGTGTCAAGCCTACAATCTGTCAAAATTTGAAACCAGTCGAATTGTTCGAACGAACATCATAAAATTATGAGGTTTCGGCGAAAAAGGATCAACTTTTTCGAAGAAGTCTTCAGGCGTCATCTTGACCTTGATAATGGACGTGAAATCACTAGTAAAGTTCCATTTATAAACTAGAGACTCTATTCCATATGTACCGCAAAAATTGTGATATTCTGATAGGTGTAAGTAGGTAAAAACTTGCAGTAAACATGACATTCAGCCGAGCGAGACGTTTTTGTTTAAATGATAAATCAGTTTAACTCTCTTACAAAATTGCATACAGCTGTTTGTATTATTTCTTCTCATAGATGACATGAATGGTTCAACATGGGTGGTTCTCTCAGAAAGATCGAATATAAAGACATCACTTTCCACGAGAAGCTCGGCGAAGGTGGTTTCGGAGCCGTACATCATGTCACTTTCAAGAAGTCGCTGAAGAGCAGAAGAGAAGGTGTAGCGAAAACAGTCTTCGAAACGTCCGAAAATGAAGCGAACATCATGGGAGCATTATACCACCCAAACATCGTCACATTATTTGGTGTTTGTCAGAGTGGGGCTGTAACAGTGATTCTTTTGGAGTATGCATTGTACGGATCCTTACACGATTTTCTTTCTGATCCCTCAAAACCAGTTACTGCAACCTTGAGAAAAAAGTGGATGAAAGAATCAGCCTTAGCTTTACAATACCTCCATTCTCACAATGTATTGCACCGCGATATCAAACCTTCCAATTGTTTGTTGTTTGAAGATTATCTGCTCAAATTAAGTGATTTCGGTCTAGCTAAACAAATCACAAATTCACGGACAACATCGGGATATAAAGGAACATGCCAGTACATGGCTCCTGAAATCCACAGAGGTGACGAGAATGGGAAGGCTGTATATTCCAAGCCTTCAGATATTTATGCTTATGGGATGTTGACATTAGAAATGTACACCCGACACCCACCGTTTGATGGATTACAATGGTGTGCAGTGGTCTTTTACGTTGGATGCGGAAAGCAACCTGATATACCGAAAGATTGTCCAGTGGAAGAGACTAAATTGATGAGACGTTGTTGGCGAGACCAATCTAAGGAAAGGCCTACAATTGACGAAATTGTAGAAGGTAAAAACAAAAAAAGTATTCAAAGCATATTGTTGTATTGGTTAAAATTGTGGATTCATTTTCTTCGATTTTTATAAGTCCATTGTGCCATTCTTATGATGGTTCTTATGATGGTTATATGTCACCAGAGATTTGAATTCTACTTGGTCTTGAACATGAATATGGCAAGAGTTGCCTTGGGTTGTTGCAGCTACTTAACATGAAAAATGATCGTATTAAGAACAACAATTTGTTTCACTCTGATAACAATAAAGCATAATGTATATTTGGCATTTTTGCAAAATAAGAGAACGTCTATGTTTGCGGTATTTATCAACTTGCATGCGTTACCACCGTGATAGATGTTGTGTGATAAAGGACTTAGTAACATTTAAATTAGAATTCTATACAGGGGTAGACCAAAAGCATCGAAATGAGATTAGAATTGCAAGTTACGTTTCTAACGAAGTAAGGGCCAAGGGTATTATAATTGTACACCATTTGTTGCTACGTTGGATTGGGAGAGGACTTTGGCCAGTATGGTGGGTTTATTAGTCCTTCATGGCCTATCCACGCTTGTGCTTTTTGCATAGATCTCGCGTTCTATGACTTATAATCATGAACACCCATTTGCCCCATACATACCAACGTGGATAAACAAACAAGTAAAAGCGGTAATGATATTTTTCAAAACTGTATGGGAAGATATTTAGCTATATTTTATAATAATCATAATTTATGATAACTTGCCCTTATATGGTGATATTTTTTATGTTTGTTTTTCAGAGTTGTTCGAATGGCGACTGGCGGAGACCATCACTCCAACTGATAATGACGAGGGCGATTCATTTTTGGTTCAACAAGTAGCTTGCTGTCCCAACGGCGACATTGTCGCAGTTGAAAACGGCATTGCCACTTCCACCTATCCATTTAGCCAAATCTGCGTCATGGATCGTGACCGCGGCGAGCGAATTCGACGACAGTTCCAGACACGAACCAATACAGTAACTGTATCAAAACAAGGTTATATCGTGCAAGTTTGCAAGCGGGTAGTCAATATCTTCGATAAAAATCTCAACCATGTTCGTAAGTTTACAGTACCGATACTGAATGAAAATATCATACATAGGGTTATTTGTGCGAAGTTCGATGACGAAAATAATCGATTAGTTCTATACGACAAGGGACAAACAATTTGGGTTTATTCAATTTTATCAGGCAAGCTTTTTGAGCACTTTAGGATGACGCCTAAAATACACACAACCTCTTCACAGACAATGGCACTGAACACTAACAACCAGATCCTCTTCCACATACATCAAGACGGTGATATGTATAGCAAAGTGATCGTTATAGATTATTCTGGTAAAGAGGTGTTTTCTTTCTCGCCCACTATTGATGAATACTTTGAGAATAGATGGGTTTGGGCACAGGGAATTGTTTGTGACAGGTACAATAACATCTACATTGGGATAAGAGTGATGGGCACTGATCATTCTGGACATATTCACAAGTACAGTCCACAAGGGAAGTTTCTGAAGTGCATTGTCAGAGGTTTGTTTATGATTAAAAAGTTGGATATTGCCGTCGATGGGTCGCTCGTAGTAGCTGACTGGAACATGGTTCGCATATTTCGGGTGCAGTAAATGCTTGAAACAGACGTTTCAATATGTAGGTATACTTTGATCAACACTAAATAGGCGGGAATTATGAGGCTTTCTTCATCCACAAGTAAACATAACCCCAGTTACACGTCATAGATACTGATGCGCGAGTCACATGTACAAGACGTGCTGTGTCTCCTGGAGTTCTGGTGTGTTCAGCTAAGCACACCCTTATTTATATCAATTCACGATGTGAAGAGGCTTGCCTATTTGGTGTTGATCAAAGTATAGCCTGGGTCAAGCTGACCATAAGCCTAGAAACATTGATAAACTCCAGATAAAAAAAAACTGATAATACATACATTATTATCATACCACTAAGAAAATTTGACATATTTGGGGGAAAAAATGGACACATGATATATTTCATACCCACCGAGACCCATTGTATAGAGTCCATTGGACATTATATTTTTAATTTATACGGATACACAGTATTATATTTAGAGTTAACTGTAAATCAAAAGATGTTTGTTTTAGGCAATTTTGTGACATAGAGCAAACAATTTGCAGAAACAGATTAATAAATAAATAGTTTGATAATTAAATTGACTTGGTGACATGATAATTCCCTCATTAGGTTCAGTGTCGATGTGGTATGGGAAATTATCACCCGCTCATATGCACTTCCTCTGATATGACACTTAGGCCCGTATGCACAAATGAGGTTTAAGAGTTAGACTTGGTGTAAAGTTAGACAAGGTCTAAGTCAAAATTACTACTGTCAAATAAGGGCCTTTTGAAGCATTTTTAAACTGCAGCATCTTTAAAATATTGAAGATTCAACCAAATATCACAAAATATAACAATATTGGTTGAGGAAAATATATTAAGCTGTTAATCAAAATTACAATTAGACCAGATCTAACTTTAAACATAAGTCTAACTCTCAAACCGCTTTTGTGCATACGGACCTTAGCGATCAGCTAAACTAAGAATGTAGGCATCCCATACTAATATCCAACATGATATTACAAGAAGGGGAATTTTTTACCAGGAGTATAATTTTTATATGATTTTCTTGGCTTGCAAGGATATTCTAAAGCAGACCCAATATATGTGTGTGGTATGTGGTTCGATAAGTGGTTTGACCCATCATGACCAAAGTAACACTAATAATAAGGTCAAAAATTGTAAAAGAAAAAAGTAACTCCTTATATCATGTATATTTTGGTCAAGATTTCCAGTGAGTTGTATTTCACTGGAATAAAAAAGGTTAACACTTAACCTCATGTGCAATTGTATATGATATGAAAATGTATATCTAGCTACCTAGGTCAACATATTTTTGACAAAATATATCTAGCCCGACATTTTTGACAAATCTTGGGCTAGATAATTAATCACTAGCTGTATATGTGTATGTGAATTTGAATCAATATATTTTACATCATTTACTTAGCTACAAACAGTGCCATTTCTGAAGCGAGCCATATTTTTTCATGAATTAATGAAACTCAATCTAGTTTTATACCTTATATGTCTATTGTATAACCAAGCCAAGTCAATCACAGACTAAAATATAACCAAAGTGTACAGTATATGAAAGGTGCTATGTGTTGCTTTTAACTAGTGTTTCTGCCTGTGAATGTTCAGGCAAAGTATTTGTAGTGCGTACATACTAAAAGAATGTGATTTAGTGCACATTTTTCCATGTTCTCTTGTGTGTTGTCCATTTTATTATGCTTCAATTGTGACAAAATTGTCAATGCATCTGATTTATGAAGTATATAACATACATGTATACATTTTGACATATTTGTAAACAATCAATATATTTATGTTGTGTTGCAGTTGTGGTAAAATTACTAAAGTCGATGTCTAGATGCCAAACATATATCGGTATTTTAGAGTATTTCAGTGTTATGTTCATTTGATTCAGTGTTACAAACTGAAGAAGGGCCATAAGGACCAATCGTTAGTTCGTTTTATTTTATTCACTAGCAGAATATAAAAAATATCTGTTAAATGTGAATTTAATAAAAGAAAAACACAACAATGTAGCCTGCATCCAGGGATCAAACTGAAAGAATAAAAAACAATATATTTTCCCATATTTATATATTATATTTTACATTATTTTTACATTCAAATTGTCTATAAACATATAATTTCTGCAGCAAGTCATATTATTTTTGCAGTTAGTAGCCTAGTATTTTCTCAAGAACATATGTAATTTAGTTTTATCTATCCCAAAATTGTACAGCATATAATGGAACCAAGCTAAGTCAATCAATCAATCATGCCTGCCAATTAACTAATCAATAAGAAAAATGTACTCTTTTTTGCTTTTAAACATTATTTCTCTTGTTGTAAATGAATTTATCACTTGGTTGACATCAATCCTTGAATCCCATTGGTCGAATACCCAAGTAATAAACCACCATATTGCGTGTTTTGAGTCTACAAATAAGCTCAATTTCGTATTTTAAGTTATCAAGCAGTGATGACTGCGTGTGGTGTGTTTTGACGCGCACATCTAAAGTCACACACACAAACTTATCCTCAAACCATGCAGTACAGTTATATATTACCTGTTTGACAAATCTGTATTACTTGGTTGTCTTTTGTCATTTATGAAATTAAACAATATGGAATTTTGGTAAATTTGTGATTAAAATATACATATTTTCTGTTTTAGAAATGATGTTGTACCTATACCAAGTGATACATTTGTTACCCCCTGTTTGTTCATATGCAATACACAAGATATCTATCATGGTTGGGTGCTGTATCCAGGCATGAGGATGATTTTCATTAAAATATCTGAAATTGGTAAAATTTAAGCAAAAAACCTCTAAAGTGGTTAAATCAAGCTCAAAATTATCTGAATTTGGATGATTTTAGATGCAAAATATCTGAAATCAGATAATTATCTGAAGATTCTCATGCCTGTGTATCACATTCGACCTCCATCCTCATGTGATACAGAACCCAACCATAGATATCTCTTCATATTGTGTGATCAAACAAGTGGTAACTAATTTGTGCAATATTCTCAGTTGATTAAGTTTTACAAACTAAAGGACCATAAGGAACAATCAATCAATATTCTTTTAGTCTTATTATACATTAAATGTATTTCACTAACTTGTCATTGTAATGTATTAATTTTGTTAATGTAAATTGAAATAAAAAATGTGGATATAAATGAACAGACATGGAATTTTAATCATCAATATCACTTATTGATGTGCACATCTTGGCACATTTTAATACAAGTCAAAACATATAAATAATTGTCAATACTGTTAACTACATATATTCATTGGCAATTAAATCCCATACCCTATAACCTTGATCATAGGAACCTAATCAAATCCAGACATTGCAAGAAATTATCTTTGTTGAAATGTTGTATGAAAGTATTTGCTTAAAATACTACAACAAACTTGCGAGAAGAACAGTTCAATTTGTTGGCACATCATTATTTAAAGTGGAGGTAGATGAATTTTTATGATCAAGGTTATTGGTTGCCTATATATGTGGGCTGCTCTGGCAAAATGAGAGGAAAGTCGCAAATCTACATTTTTGACTAAATCGCATCTAAAGTAAAAATAGGGTGTGAAAAAGTCAAATTTCATTTTTTGATATAAATTGCCTATATGCATAAGTGTTTACCTATACCTAAAGTTTTGAAGGTCAACTTTGTCGGGAAGTGCAATTATTCACGGTTAATTGATTGCATGTTGCTATTGTACACTGTAGTAATCAGTATCTTTGAAATCGATTTGCAGATAATTTTTATTGCAATATATTCAGTGGTCTGCTTTGGATTTTGATCTCTAAATGAAGAATGGAGAGAGAAAGTGTGACATATTATATATCATTCAAAAGCTGAGATTACAGAGACTTAAAATATGTCATAAACTCAACTTTGAAATTTGCGACTTTCCTCTCATTTTGCCAGAGCACCCCTATGTCTGATAGTTACCAAAAGTGTTCTACTTCTGCAATACAGATTCATACACATTGGTATATGTGACCCCACATCTTTTCCAACAGGCCATTAATGGTTATTGAATCTGAGTGAAACTGCTCATATTGTGTCCTAAATCCTGAGTTAAGACAATAAGTAACTCTTATCAGTGCACTACGCAAGTTTGAGATATCACTTCATGATTGGAAATATTTAAAACTTGATGGCGAAGCGTTGGCAAACAGGTAAAAATCAAATTTTTCTTGTATTTTACACAATCATAGATTGAAACATATGCACTATATAACTTACTGTATAGAGATTGAAAAGTTAACTCATATTTGTGTTATAGATTTACTAAATATCCAAAAATTACTAATGTTATGATATGATTTAGTAATATAACAGAAAGTTTGATTCTTACAAGTGCATTTTATCATTAAGTAGTTCAATTACCTTGACTGTTGAAGAAACCTCTTGAATCTGTGAATGTGCACTTGTAATAAGAAAGTGGCTTATAATTAAATTGAAATTACAGGGTCTGGATAGTTTGTCTCCTTGTTTTGATGACATTTTCTACAGCAACATCACTTACTTGATATTTCATAGACTAGAGTCTTGAGTTTTGCTTGCCGAGTTATATTGAGAAAATATAATTGGCATCTCTTTGAGCTAATTATTGAAGGTATCTTTGGGGTGGCTTCAAAACTCAACCGGCGGTTGTCTGCCGGTTCTGGGCTGTTCTTGGCGGTTGGATATTGTTTTTTCCAGTTGAACCACCCAAAAACGGCAGGCAACCGCCAGCTGAGTTTTGAAGCGACCCCTTACACGATTTACTGTTCACATCTATCTGTCTTTCTCAAATCTTCATTGAATTAAGCACATCAGTGTCTGGTTTGAAGTGCTCTGAGCTTGAAGAGATTAAGATTCAGCCAAAACCAACTTAGCCATTGAAACTCGAGGAGTTTCTTTGCATCCTCCCAGTCCTCCATCCTTTCACTGATCTGTCAATGATGAGCTGGTTCTTTTCGTCACCTTTTTGATGTTTTTGATTTGGAAGAAAATGAAAATCTCACAAAATCCACCTCTATGTCAACCTGGAAAACAAATTGACAAATATACAAGAAAATAAAACATGAGGAAGTAAAAGCAAGATTGTTTGTTTAACATTTTCATTTTATCCACAATAGGAACATGGTCTAATTTGTCAATATTTAGCTTTCACTTTCATATGAAAAATATCCACAAAGAGGTTTGACATTCAAAGTTCATACAAATCTGTCCAACTGTGTTCAAGGGTGGATTTGAGGACTATAAATTCTGTGCCCTTGATTAAAAACTGTAAAACCATTTTTTGACAATTTCAGGCATCAAGCTTTCTTAATAATACTGACATCCCATACAAACTCCCTACAGGAAAATATCAAGTTAAATTTTACCTCTTGTCATCAAGATCTCAAACCCTGCACCATACAGAATATTTAAGCGCTGGAGCGCAATTAGGCCACAACTTTGTGTGGCCAGCCACAACCTGACCACAACCTGATATTCCAATATGTTGATCATAGGCTTGATTATGCACCTCTAAATAATTTTAAATAAGTTGTTCCCATAATTAACTGCTCTGTGTGTCTTATTGTTGCTTTTCTGTATTTATATTTTTGTAAAGTGCTCCGTTCTATGTGGGGCGCTATATAAATGCTTGTGTAATAATAATAATAATAATAACATTAAGTGAATATTTTACAATAATCTTAAGGTGCATAACCTTGTGCATAATCAAACCTACAGTCGCCATCTTGGAAAATCAAGGATGTTGCCAGGTTGCAGTCGGCTGCACAAAGTTGTGGCCCAGAGGGTGTTTTAAGTACTTCCCACCGTTCAATTCAAATAGTTACTTCCACAGCTTATAAACAACACATTGAATGAACCAACTGCCATTGACTTATACACAAAACTACTCATGGAAAACTTGCTATAGAAAATTTATTATGTAGTCGAAGTGTGAATGAAAAAGACCTTCAGAAAGGGGATAATCACAGCTTGATATTAATGTAAACAAATCTCACTTCGACAGAGTTTTTCATTCCCAAAATACAGTTTGAAATAGAGTAAATTCAAACTGTTTACCACACAAATGAATGCAGTAGTGGAGTGATCATTCCATTTGGGTTATTGAAATGTTGCTGTGTGTTATGGGAAGAGCTTTAATCACCCTTTGGTTGTGGCCTAATTAGCCATGGGTCATGTGTTATATATTGGGTAACCTAATAAAGCAGTGCAGTAACAAATTCCCTTCCTGCACTATGTTTTTCATGTCATAATTCCCTCGTTTTATGTCCTATCCTAATGTGAATAGTTTTAAAGTTTAAATAACGCAAAGTGAAAACTCCTGCTTTGGCCCACTTTCTGTGTGTTACAAAAAGGTAACCCAACTTACAGCATATGACCTATGCTACTATTATATTCTTCTAAGTTTCAATAAAACAAATCAGTAAGTTGTATATATAAAAAGTGTGTACAACCTACAAAATACCAACCACTTAGGCACAGTGACTGATATGTCATCATGTGAGCAATGCCTGCCTTTATTTGTAAATTTGCATTACATACTGTAAAATGTCCAGTCAGTAGATCTTGAAATGTTTCTTTAAGTGACAGTGTGAATCATTTCAAGAGCCACTAACATTTGGAAGACAAATTTCCAAGGTTTGTTGCACTCTATTGACAAAGGGGCAATCTACACGGGAGTGCAAACCCAGATGAATGTGCATCTCTGTAAGCCGCTTTGCAGTAGACTGTGGCTACGCGGGCATCAGATCTGGATCTGCTGCACAGAGCACTCTGCGTACAAGTGTATGTGTAAGCGGTCTACAGAGATGCGGATCTCGGATATGGATCTCAAAGATGTGCATACATCTGGATCTACGCTCCGTGTAGATTGCCCCATTATGATATGTAAATATATACGACTTATTGCATTAACATGATGATCTATGATTAGGCCCAAAAAATTGTTATATTGGCGTAACAGGCTGAACAAAAATAGGGTAGGTCGGTCAGGTTTTTTTTTTACCGGTGAATACATCGACATACATATATAGCTCCTTCGTTCACCCGGCAAGAAAACGGCTGTCTCAAGTAGAAACTTTATAAAATATTTACAAGTAGATGATTTGAATATAGTACACCAAATCTTGAATTTTTAAATTCCAAAAGGAATTTTTCCAAACACATAGAAAAACTTTAAATATACGAGTTAAAAGTGAGTTACATATTTTCCTATCACAGTCTCTGTAGGTCGCCATTTTTAACGCTGTGCATGTGCAGTAGTGCTCATTGTAAGATACATTTATTTATCATATTTATTTGCTTTTCGTGGTGATCAGAGCTGGGCTGAAGTTTGAAAATATATATAACAATATCTGAACATTTTTCTGAGGTTTATAAAGGTTTTTTTTATTCAAGAAAATTTTACTTTGGAAAGCATCGTCACACTTGTCATGAAAGAGGTCACAGAAAATTTCTCATGATGTCATTGTTTAAAACAAAGTAAAATTTAAATCAAAACAAATCAGAAGTCATTGGTTGAGTCCTCAATTGCAAAAAACACAATTATTTTACGACTTTTTGCATTATTTGGGATATGATATCTGACGTATTTCCTTCAAATTCATTTTTGAAAAGTAGTATTTAATCCCATAAAAATGCAGGATTTGTTGTTTTTAGGATCGGTCGGTCGTTTTTTGTCTTTTCTTTTTGTGTTTTTTACATTTTTGAAATAAAAAAATGTAGGGTCGGGCCTTATTTTAGGGTCATCAGGTTATGCAATATAAAAAAAAAAAATTGGCCATAGTTAGGTTAAAAATTAGCTTGGGGAATCACTTGTTGCATGCAGAAGGCTGAACAACAATATATTGATAAAAGGACACACTAAATAGCTAGTAACTGGTGTTACGCTAAGCATCAGGAACACTTACCGATTTCTGCTTGTGAAATTTGTAGGATGCTGGTAGGTCAAATCGCAGTTCTACAACAGAAGAACATGAAAGGATAAATATACAGAATGAATTGAAAAGTATAATGACATTTTGTCAGTCTATCAAAATATAAGCGTACCTCGTTTTTTCGAAGTTTTTTTGTGAAAACAGAGAAAAGCCTCTGTAGTGTCACTTCCCAGTCAAAGCTACGTGTAACACATGATAGTTCCCCAAGTCAACAAACAGGACCATTTTGCAAGTTTACATTCTGAACCCATATAGCATGAAAATAGGCACTTCAGGTCAAAAATTATCCAACTTAAAATGCACAATATTCCGTTGCGGAGATATTACGATTTTTATGCAGTTTGGTAGCGCTATATTGGAGAACAGATGTCAAAGGTCAACTCTTTTTTTATTTGATCATATCTTTAAAAGTTTTTATTGTACAAGCTTCAAATTTTCAGAGTATGTTGCTAACATCACGTGCTTTAAGAAGAGAGCTTAAAATGTTAAGTTGTCCATCAGGAAATGGCTATTTTGCATAATTAATGACTTAATTAGCTGTATTTTCCTGATTTCACAACACGTTATCAGAAATATTTTTGATCATATCTTTAAAGTTTTTATTGTACAAGCTTCAAACTTTCATAGTATATTGCTAACATCATGTGCTTTAAGAATAGAGCTTAAAATGTGAAGTTATACATCAGAAAATGGCTAATTTGCATAATTAATGACTTAATTAGCTTTATTTTCCTGATTTCCCAACAACTCCGCATCCAATGCGTCGGCATATTTTTATGATAAATATCGTGGACGCATGGTTGCATCATTGTTGATTAGCGATGAACAACTCTGTTGGCTGTTTGAATACCTATACTCTATAAACCTTGAAGTATGCAACAAGCAATCAGACTCTGTTACAAGGTCCAGAGCATATCCCTTGTATTCTATAACATTGTGAACTGGTGGTTTTGTATTGTGTAAGAGCCTTGAAATGATTGATTAGGATTGATTTAAGGCCGAATCACCGCGTACTAATATATTTTTACATGAATTTGTTGTAAATTTGGTATTATTTTGGGCAATTTTTTTGCTAACACATAGACAATCATTGTAAACATTACATGTTCCTTGCCTTAAACTTTTGTACCACTGATTTGACATTTCACTGGTAATAAATCATCCAATATTTAGCCCACCCACTACTATGTGGTCTACTTTGAGGGTTGTGAAGGACACAATGATACCCTCAAGGCATATTCCTGTCCTTCAAGGCATGAAAAATGTTAACTTAGTGGTTGTGGACTAAATATTGGATGATTTATTACCGGTGAAATGTCGAAATCAACGGTACAAAAGTTCAAGGCAAGTAACTTGTAATGATAAATTCATTTGAATATTCGGCAAGATTTGGTATGTTGTTATGATTCGAGAAATACGGACTAATCTATTTCCCCGTTTGGTCATATTGGTTTTTGTGCGTAAATCGGCTACTTGTTGCATATTTCAAGATTTACAGAGTATAAATAAATCTTTAATACCTGCTATGACCTCCATGTCCACTCCCCATTCTGCAGCTTTCTTCTGTATATGCTGCGGAAAAAATCAGAATACCTGCTGGGTAATTAGGCACAATATTGTCATGTCTCCTTTGGAAAACATAAACAATCAAAACGTACTGAAATCAGAATGATACCACCATATCATATTTTTTTCAATATGTGGGGATGATTAACAAGCAGTCAATGAATGTGATTAGTTGACAGAGTTTGGCGCAGCGGAAGTTCTCTCGCCTTGCACCAATGAGGTCCTGGTTTCTAGCCCCACGCCCGGCACTTTATGTGCATTTGGTTTTCAGTCCATGCTCACTTCCGCAGGTTTTTCTCTGGGCACTCCAGTCTTCCCCCTGCATTCAAAACTGAATTTAAAAAACATCTTGGAGCCCTGTTGAAGATAAGCTTCCTTTAGCTTACTTGGTACCAAGTACCAAGTTGGGTTTCCTTGGCGAAAGCCTAAACAAGATGATTTTTTAAACTAAAATGTCAAGAAGGTACAAAGTGCTTGATTACATAGCTTATACATGTCAGAATAGGTAAAACCGAGCAATCATGCATTAAAATGTTCATATTTTGAACATAAAAAAAAAAACATCGCTAACAAATTTGCCAAATCAAGATATTTTTGCGGGATTTTTGGCTGAATAAGTAAGTAAGTGATGATTCTTAACTTTATAGCAAGTTTGAAACATATATCGTGTCAAATATTTATGAAATGGACAAAATAGGAATCAAGGGATTTCACCCCCCCCCCCCTCCACCCAATCATAATCTCCCCATACCCAAACGTAAATTCACCCAACATACGTCAAAAGGTGTGTTATGGATGCTAAAACAATTACATATAAGTATTTGGTACAGTTTATTTGGCAAAAAGGCTGTTTAAAAAATTGAGGGGGGTTGAAACAACCCCCACCCCCCTCCATCCCCAACCCTTGAAGGGAAATTTAAATTACATGTATTTTGATAAATTGGTACTAAGTATTTCTGCACAAAACCTACATGTATATTACAGCCATATCTCGAGAGCCGTTTATCCCACTTGGATGAATTTTTAAAGAGTATAGTTTATAAACTTCTCAAAAAAAGTTTGGAAACTTTTTTTAGCTGGCTATATCTCATTTAATTTGAATCTTGTTCATCTATCTGGTACATTATTTGATTAGCTAGCAATCTCTTCTTTACAATGACACCAAATTTGTAACAATAGCTGGTTTTATTGCTCAGTAATTCTACTTTCTTAGCAGGTAGGTCACAGACAGCGTTTGACAAAAAATTGAGCAGTATCTGTGTCATCTTGATGATTATGATGCTATAGGATAAATTAGTGATGAAATGGATGAATGAATTTAACTTTTCAATACTGGATAACAGTTTGTTTTTGATTAACAAAAGGTGAGGATAAGATTAAAAGTTTTAGAGTTTATTTAATTAATCCAACTTATTTGGTACTTCCTCTAAAGTGACCCATGAAGTGATCATTTGGTGTTCAATCCAAGATTTATCATGGTGAGATTATTAAATTTGACTAAAACTCATGCATACACCAACTTTAAGTTGGTTTATCACAAAAACAAGTTAACTGTAGCTACATTTGATGTAAGTGAAACATGGTATCAAAACTTTAAACACTTCCGTAAAATTGGATGCCAAGGACAGTTGCATTCTGAGATTTTAGTCGCTATTAATTAAGGTAAGTGAACGTTGTTTTGTTAATGAATACAAACAACTTATTCATTCATCCTTTTACTGACTTATTCTATAGCATCATAATCAGTAGGATTTAAACAGATACTGCTCAATTTTGTCAAATGCTGTCTGTGACCTACCTGCTAAGAAAGTGAAATATCTCAGCCATAAAGCAAGCTCTTGTTATAAATTTGGTGTCATTGTAAAGAAGAGATTGCCAGCTAATCAAATATTGCATCAAATAGATGAACAAGATTCAAACAAATGAGATACAGGCGGCTAAAAAAAGTTTCCAAACTTATTTTAAATGTATTTTTGCACATTTTTTCAGAAAACTTCATTACCCGAAAATATTCTTACATGGTGATGAGCTAATGAATAATAGATACGGTAAATTTTAATAATAATAATAATAATATCGGCATTTATATTGCGCCTTTTCCAGTGGATACAAAGCGCTGGCCATTATTATTACGCCGTAACAAGGGAATCGTCAGAACCATTTCGCCTTAAACTAGACCATTTGCGGCCAATGACCAAAGGCGCAGACCTATCAGCACTTAGGTTGTGATATTCCCCCCTAAACAGCTCCCCAATACGCTCGGGTCGACGAGGCAAGAGTGATAAAGTGATTTGCCCAGGTTCACAACACGTTGGCACTAGCGGGGCTCGAACTCACAATCTTCCGATCATGAGTCCTGCTCTGTTCCGCTAGACCACACATGCCATTTGTACTTGGGGTGTTTTGTATATGGTCCATGAAAATTGAATGTTTTTAAACTTGTGGAAATACTATGTATCAACAGTGTATTCAGGACTTTCTCTTAACAAATTTACAATTTACCAATTTCCTAGCTTATGTTTAAGATAAGAAATCAAGGGTTGAAACTAATAATTCAGTTGCTTGGTCAGTTACTATATTTTACACGTTCAGTTTTTGTCCACTTGCGGTGTGCATATCTGGATGTCTTTTTTGCCAAACTGACAACTGAGAAAATGGATTTGTTACATTTTGATTTGTGTGGAAAGAACAAAATGAACTAATCTTATTTTTTCACTTCAATTATCATGTACTGAGTTATCATCATGTATAAATTAGATTAACAATTGTTCTTACTTGAAGTTCATAAAATTTATTGATGAAATTTGTAGTATCTAGTCCAATTTAAACCACTTACTTTTTGTGGACGTTTCGTCAACTAGCAGTTGACTTTCTTAACACTGTTGTGGGAATGACGATCCTCTGTTGTTTCCGTCACTCAATCGTTGCTTAGCAACACCTCCGGGTGACTTCTTGAGAAGATCGTCAAATACGTGACTGAGTAAATATTGCCTCTCATCTCTCGTCATGGTGGAATCATGCTTTCTAATTTCTATTGCTAGTTGACGAAACATCCACAAAATGTAAGTGATTTAAATTGGACTACATACTACGAATTTCATCAATAATGTGTACCAACAGTCCTGATGAATCTCTTCATTGATTTACGGCAGAGTTCGTAAAATTATTTATTACAAAATAAAGTACCTTGCATTGAAATTCAGAGTTGTACAATTCACTCCAGTTCAGAGTTATAATTACATCTACTGCAAGTGCTACAGTCCAAAAGTTAGTTATCTCATGCATAGAACATGACATGGATCACATTAAAAGAAGCAATATCATAAATGATTGTCACAAGCGCATTTAAGTGCAAAATAGTTTTCTTGACCAACCAGATTAAGATTCTACATTCAGTGTATAAAACAGGTTTTGTTAAATTATATGTGATGACTCACCCTGAAAAGGGGGACTTTGCAACAGAAAACTTTTCAAGATACAGGTGAAAATAGGCAGCAAAAGATAGGTGAAAATAGGCAGCAAAAGATAAAGAAAATAATAAGAATTTCCAGCGGATTTTCTGTTGTAAAATGTGATCGCCTTGATCAATTTCAACAAGTAAGATGTCATTTTAAAGCTTAGAAAATTCTGCATCAGATGAAATGAAAACATCAAAATTGATATCATCTTCAAAATCCCCCCTTTCGGGGTGAGCCATCACATATCATATCATATCATCTTGTTTAGGCTTTCACCAAAGAAACCCGACTTGTAACCTGCAAAAGCGAGCATGGACTGAAAACCAAATATACATAAAGCGCCGGACCAGGAATCAAACCCGGAACATCATTGGTGAATAGTGAGGGAACTACTGCTGCGCTTACCAGAGAAGTCTCAAAACCAAGACCTGACAGCATTGCTTTGGACATAGTGATGGCTTTGAGATCACCGAGAGGAAATAATTCTAACCAGGCCTCTCAAAGCAATCAATATTTGTATAGTTATGCCCAACGTGACTAGACTTCCTGTTCTCAATGAGAAGTCCTGTTTAAAAATACTCACCTAAAATCTGGTATAATTTGATCCTTGTTCACCAATTGTAAGTTTTATATACCTGAATTTGGACTTGAGGAAGAATGGAATGTAAACATATAAATATTTTTGACCTAGATGGACTAATTATCCAAATATCAAAAAATTCAGTCGGTGAGAAGTTCTCACTATGGTGAGGAAGTCTAGTGACGCCTCGCCTAAGTACTTACATCTCTTGTTGATGTCTTGTGCAATGAGTAGACCGCTGTAGATGCCATCTCCAGACCTAGTTTTAAAAACACCATGTCTATACCTACAGCAATCAAAACAAAACAGTAAATCTCTTAAAATGTCAGATTTACTTCAACGTTTATTGTCATATGTAGCTCTAGCTAGACGGGGGTCCAAAGATCAATCCTGATCAAAGATTTTGATATTGTTCATGCCTCGATCACCAAGAAGAAAATAAATTCACTCATTTAAGGGAATACATTATGGTATTTTGAATTATCACATTGTAGACGAGTTCATTCAAATAATCTATGCGATGTGATGTTGTGAAAAAGTTGATTTTATAACCAGTCAAGACATACGGTTATTTATAGCCAAGACCTGTGTTTCTTGCATGAAGTTTTTGTGTAAAGGTCAAGTTTGCATATTTTATGATAATGATGTCACAATGATGTTATCATAAAGTTGCAATAATCATTAATTTTGATAAAATGCAGATAATGTCATCAAAACATGGGAATAGTTTCCTCAATATTTGCACAATCCTAAGAACTATAAAATAATTGTATCTAATCCAAAATATTTTTATACCAAACATATTTAAGGAAACACGGTATATATAAGGTGCTTTTTGACATACTTTCAAGAGCAAAATCAGAAAAAATTGCTATTTTTGCAGTACCTGCCAATTTGCTTGAGTTATTTACTAGGTCTGTGAGATTGGTCTGCTACATTTAATTTTTAATGAGATTCAGATGTCGGAATATTCTACCTCTTGATATTCGTTCTGACTTCTTCGCTAAAACGGAGAGCGAATGTCACTCTCATTGCGTGAACATTGTTTCAATCGATGAAAGCAAATGTCACTTGTGCATGTTTTTGTGTTATGATTATTGAATAAACAAACCCAAAAATTTATGGAGCGAGCTCCGCTCCAATTCAATCTGAAGTGTAGCGAATGTCGTGAAATATAAAAGCGAATGTCACTTCCCGTTGGAGCAAACATTTCTTGGTAGGCTGAACGAATGGCACTCAGGCGAGCGAATGTCTTTGGATGCCAAGCCTAACCTGTTGTTCAGTACATGGCCACTACGTTTCTTGGATGATTAATGGAACAAAATATAATAATGAATTCATTAGGGATAACAGTTTATATGTCCGTCAACTACATTTACCTTTATTGCGCTTAGTTCCAAATGGTGGATTCATGATAATGGTGTCAAACTTCTTCTTCCATATATCTTCCCTCACACCTGTCACATCACATTGGATGAGATCCAAGCGGCTCTCCAACTCAAATTCTGTGGCATTTTGTGAACAAACCATCAATGCATCTTCGTCTATGTCAAATCCAACACACAAACTGTTGAACATGATAAGAAAATGCACAATTTAATATTTATAGATTTATCATGCGTATTACTTGACGCGGGTGACATTGTACAACAATAATGCACAGCGTGCTGAAGTTGTCCACACTCATGAGGCATAGCCGAGTGAGTTGGACAACTTCAACTTCAGCACAAGGAGTCAAGTAAAGAGCAGTTATTAATCTATTTCATACAAAACAATGATTAGAATATAATTGTAAAGATTTAGAAATTAAACGGCATAATTATTTAACAAGCATGGTTCGCGAACCAGTAGTCTCGCCTGCGTATCGACCGCCTACTGTATTGACCGCCTTCTTAATCATAATCATTGAGTAGGGTATGCGTATTGAGTGCTTTCTTAATTGATTGCTACATAATTATTCAGTGCGTGTTAATTCCCTCAGATTTGGTAAACAAGCACTATGGTCTAAGTCAGGGGTTCATGAGTTATGAACTTGACCTCAAAATGACCTTGGATGACCTCATGTCAAGTTTTTGAACAATTTTGGAAATTTGACCTCAGATGACCTTTTGACCTTGACTAACCTTGACCTTGGATCAAATACTTTCTATGGTCTTAGTTTAATCCATGTGGGGTCAGGGGTTAATGAGTTATGAGCTTGACCTCAAAATGACCTCGGATGACCTCATGACAACTTTTTGAACAATTTTGGACATTTGACCTCAGATGACCTTTTGACCTTGACCTTGGGTCAAATACTTTCTATGGTCTAAGTTTAATCCATGTGAGGTCAGGGGTTAATGAGTTATGAGCTTGACCTCAAAATGACCTCGGATGACCTCAGGTTAACTTTTTGAACAATTTTAAAAATTTGACCTCAAATGACCTTTTGACCTTGAATGACCTTCACCGCACCCCCCAAAAAGGCGCGGCACGTGTGCTAATCCCGAACCCCTTCATGTCACCAAGTTTCATTACCAAAGCCCTTATGGTTTAGGAGATATACTTAAAATACCAAATCACGCATAAATTATGCAAATTAGGTACTTCATATGCATAGTTTGCGTTCAAATTGTACGCAGCGCCAGTTCAGCCCCCACTCACCAAATATCATCAACATAGGGCATACGGTTTCCAAGATTTGCTCCGGACAAGAAATGTGGACGGCGGACAGTTTTAAGGAATGGTATGTCTCTTCTGAAAATTTTTCAGGGCGAGACAAAAATGTGTTTGTTGTTTAGCTATAAAACAGAGAATATATAACCATCCAACGCCCCATGTTAATCATTGTAATTTTATTTTATCTTTAAAATGAAACTTGCCATACAAGCGTGAGCATGTTAAACGTATGCGTACATGGAACTGAACGACACATTATGCAATATGCAGCGTGCAACTAGATTAATGAATGCGCAAAAGTTACAAACTGTCCAATTACAATGTAGATTGATAAATTTTAAATCATGGTTAACGCAAAGTGTTTTCAAAGTTCATTCAATATGGCGGCGCGTTTTGAACTGGCAGATTTTTCGGTTTAACCTTTTTT
>JXSR01S029691.1:32704-45896 GCA_000969725.1 Ophiothrix spiculata | reverse complement strand
AATGCTATACTGACCCAAGTCCATGTTCCCTACTGAGGCCAAAGAAAGTATATTGTCCTATAACGATGAATGTAATTACCATTCAAAAATCAATACTGGGCATTGATCATCACTTCCTCTTGCAGCGTGGACTTGGATCAGTGTCGCTTTCCTATATTCAATTTTCAGAAGTGTTACTAGTATTTGAAGCATTGTTTTTGTCAACTTACACATGTATGATCATCAATCCAACCAATCTTTCTGATTTTGATACCCTATCAGAGACTTGCAGACCAACCAGGTTGTATGTGACACCCTATATTACAATTCTTGAGACCATTGGCGGCGGAAGGTTGAAATTTTAGGGGGGGGGGACGTCTAATTTTTTCGAGCAAAAATCTTCGGAGGAAAATTATGATATTTTGTAATGCGCGCGTAGTGCGCGGAAAAAATCTGACAAATCTGCTAATTTCAGCTACAAATTGTTAAAAATTGCAAATTGATTTTTCATATTTGAATTATCAAAATTTCAATTTCCTTTCCTTTTCTATCTTTCCTTCTTATTTTTTGAGGGGGTCCGTCCCCCCTCATGAAATTTAGGGGGAACATGTCCAGGGTTGTCACTACACCGGGCGGTGGCCGACAGACCCACCCAGTTCTCTCAATTTCCATCCGGCACTCAGGTTGATTTTGAGTCAAAATACCAGGCACTCAAGGCTCAAAATTTCCATAATCAATGAAGAATCAACAGAAAAATGTACAATTATTATTAAAATTTCTATGTTCTTACTATCTTACAAAAATTTTACCCGGCACTAAAAGTTGTCTGGTGACAACCCTGGACATGCCCCCCCAACCTCCCCCCACCCCATCCCCGCCGCCTATGTTCGAGACCTGACCAGGTCTAACATTTTTTGGCTTGTGGGTGGTTACCCGGTCAGAATACAGTTACCCCCTCCTGTTTCCCGGGAATTTGATTGCCATTGTTGTTTACAGTGGAAAGAATTGGAGACACATCCAATTAAAACAGATGTATTTTCAACATTAATTTAACTTGAGGGAGCTAGTTTTATGAATCAACACCTTGTCTCATAATTTATTACCTGGTCCAAATGACAGAAAGTTTCCTTGAGTCCATAGAGCAGTAAAGCGTCCATTGTCTTCTCTGGTTTACATTCATGGTATGGGAAGTGGGCTCTCTCTAATAACCAGGTGAATGTCCTCGTAATATCACTGCCTCCATATTTCATGCATAACCTTTATAAAAGATAAAAAATGTCAAACTTTGTATGATGAGTTTTAATTTCCTTTGAAAAAAGTCTGCTGTTTTTATATCGAAATATTAATGGTGAACTGAATTCTAAATTTTGATTCAAAATAGGTTAATTTCATCCCTTTAGCTCGGTCAATTTCACTGACATCTATGATTTTCAGTTTACCTCATCCCCTAACTTCGACAAAAGTTCCCGATCAAAAATGGTGGGAAATTACTTGAGTCACTACGGTATGTAACACAATGGTCTATGGGGGTACTTTTCATTTTAATATCAGTTCGGCGGAACTCACAAATTCGGATACGTATCTGAATTTGGATACCCACGTACATTTTGTATCCAAATTGTGATACCCGTATCAGAATTAGGATATGGAGGGGTATCTGAATTCTGATACGCCTGTTGTGGCGCAGGAAACAAATTGATAGCACAAGCTGGCAAGTACATGTAGAACATCTTTCTTGCATCTATGATAAATGTATCTGTGGAAATGTGATTTCCATCTGTGCAATTCCAGCGGGACAGCTTCGAAACATGTCCTGATAGCTCCTTACCACAGAAGGCAAAATATTTTGGCCAAAACTTTCTTAGAATTTACATGACAAATGATGATAATGTTATTGACTTTTATACATACTGGTATGGTGCGCAGCGAAGCTGAATACTAATTTCAGCTGATATCCTGTTTCAGCTGTTTTTAATCCAAATTCAGATACGGGTATAATAATTTTGATACGGGGTATTCAAATTCAGATACGTATCCAAATTGTGAGTTCCGCCGAACTGATATAGGTGTGTGGTCCAAATGTAAAAAATGGGAGCTAAAAGAACAGGTAGGCACCAAATATAACTAGATGCTAGAAGAATTGTTTTTTGGGAAAATGGGCTTTAAGAAATAAATTTTGGCCAAATTTGAGGCTTTGAAATGGTAATTTGTGGATAAATTTCGTAAATTTTTTTTAAAGAAGGGGGTCTTACCCTTACCCCGAATTGGGTAATGGTCTGTTTCTAGCCCAAGTCCAACTATTTCATAGGAGAAAAAAGCATGTTTTCACCAGGATTCAAACCCATGATCTCTAGCACCTTAAGCGGGGCACACCATTGGCAGGTCACCATGGAGTCACTGCCCGAGCAGGGATTTGGTCCCCATGTAACCCGCATCTGTGACATGTTGCAACTTGAGCGCATTTTAGTGAATTTTAACAATGAGCTTTATTTAGCTCTGGTCAGGTTAGGGTTAGGGTTAGTATACATTCCTATAAGCAGTATTAACCCTACCCTTAATAGGAGATGATCAGTTACTAGCTTAAGTCCGAATATGTCATAGGAGAAAAAAAAAATGTTTTCAGAGGGATTCAAACCCGTAACCTCTGGCACTACCAAACGTTGCACACCATTAGCTGCCCACCATGGAAGTCGCTGCCCGGGCATCAATTTTGTCTACATATGTAATCCACGTCTGTGACATATTTGGACGTGGGCGAATTTTAGTGATTTTCAACAGTGGGCTTCAGTGGGCTCTGGTTGGGTTAGGTTTAGAGAACAAAAATGTGCTGAAAATGGAGTCTTGGTAAACTTCTAAGTGAGCGCAAAAGGGGAAACTTAAGGGAAGCAAATCCCTATACCCCTTTTCAATGTGAGTACCCATTCCAGGATTTCACTCCCTCTTACTATGCTCAAGTACCTTGTATTCCTATGTGATATTCCATCTTCTACACAACAGACGCTTGTTTTCTGGTCGCCAATATCTACGACACATGCACTACTTACTCCACAACCAAATGATGCCATTACTGATTCCTGAAAAACATATTCATTATCAGTTCCTTGATTTCATGAGTCATAGAGTTCGATTTCACTAACGTTAAATTGCATCGTTAACCCATCGTAAGACCAAAACCCAACGTTGCTACGAACACCTCTTGACCCCACACAATGTTAACAAAGGGTTAAATTTTTCTAATGCATAATTTATATACCTTACGATATGGTGAACACTTACAAGGGGTTTCATGTCTTTGTGATATCTAATTGTTGTTACGAGCTAAACCCGTCGTAGCTAAGACGCATCGTAAATGTTAGTGAAATCAACCCCTGCTCTCACAAACTGAGCGGTAAGTAACAAATGAAGATTTTGAATAAACAGCATTTTAAGTGAAAACAGGTTATTATTGTAATCATTAAATTTCCTACAAAACAAATCTGCAGGGTGCGTAAGTCGAGAGCGGTTGCGACTATGCAGCGCCCATTTAAAATGCACTGCGCATTTCTTGATTTTTTGATAGACTCCGCCACTGCGTGAAAAGATGACTATGCAGCGACATTTAAAATGCACTGCGCATTTCTTGATTTTGCGCTCAGATGTTCATGATTTGTAGGAAATTTAATAACTTCAATAATAGTTCAAGTTTTGTTTTATTGTGTTAAATGCATTCATGTATATTCTCTTAAATATTCTGAAATTTGAAATACTAATATGATTTAGAAATATCATATTTTTCACTTGTTGCAATTATAATCAGAATTAGCCATATGAACAATTAAATAAAATTGGAAATGGAATAAAGTCTGATCTTTAAATGTAGGAGGAAGCCAATAGTTGACTGTGGATGATGGATCTGTATTTAAACTTATTAGCAGCACATGACATGCTACAGCATGACCACAGAAAATGATTCCTATAAGCCTATAATCATTTATTTCTTCCACATATGCAAGATTACAGTAACAATTCAAAATGTATATCAAAAAAAGTACATAACATTGTAAACTGAAAATATAAGCATAAAGCCTGTCGAGTCCCAGACTCCAAGTATCTTAAATGAATTAATTAGGTATGTCATGTTAATTTCACATAAATAATCAAAAATAATGAATGCACACCATCCTCTCTACCCACAATGGCCACAGAGTAGAAAGAAAGGATGAGACATTTCATCATGATTTTTCAGAAACATATGAAATCTATCTGAATATCGTATCTATAGAATATGCAATTTGTATGCATAAAAATTATAAATGAATACTGTCCTTTCAATCCACAATGCGATGGCCAAAAAGTAGAAAGAAAGGACAGGATAAAAAAAGTTATGATGAAAGTAAAAAAATATCAAATCTGCTGGTATTTCTTAATTGTTTCATCTTTAAAAGAACATTTGAAAGAACTGAGACCAGTGGCATTTTTAAAGGGGCAATTCATGATCCACTTTTTACCCTCAAGGTCACCTCTATCAAATTTGATTTTTTTAGCTTATAAGAATCCTCAAGTGGTAAATGTTACGATCCCCAAACCATTCTTTCATATCTGCTTGCATTTTTGAGAAAAGTGAGAAAATGTGTCATTTTCTAATTATTGTCGGGGCCCTGACAGTAATTACAACACAGTAGTCTATGGGGATTTTCAAAATGCTGAAAAGCTTGTAACTCGGAAACAAACGGTCGGAATCAAGTGAAATTTTCAGGATATATTTACTTTGTACTCTTCTTTTTATTTAGCTAGAAAAAAGGCCACATCAAAATCATGGATTGCACCTTTAATATGAGTTGGAATATCATTCCAGGTCTTTACACCTTGATAACAAATTGATTTGTTCCCAAAACTAAGTTTGTTGTTGGGAAATTGG
Organism: Ophiothrix spiculata; assembly: GCA_000969725.1. Classification (NCBI taxonomy): domain Eukaryota; kingdom Metazoa; phylum Echinodermata; class Ophiuroidea; order Amphilepidida; family Ophiotrichidae; genus Ophiothrix; species Ophiothrix spiculata. The sequence goes on along the minus strand of JXSR01S029691.1, from coordinate 41,020 downwards.
AAGTTAGATGCATGTCTGGTATTAAAATTGTGATTTTTACCACTAGCAGTGGTGATACTGGTGGCTTCCAATATTACAATTTACTTCAGCTATTATTAATTTACTAATAGGATAGGACATAATACTTAGGCATACCTGATGAACAATTGCTGCACCAAAGCCTAGCCTGCACAAAATTAGATTCATTAATTCTTTTACATGTTGCCTGTTGTAGATGTCCGGTACCAGTAAAATTGCTCTGTAATTCTAAAAAAAGAAAACTTGATTTAATGACAATAATTCAATAAAACTGTTTTTGTGTGCAGCACCCACGAGAGAAATTATACTTTGTACACACCTGTAAGTATCAAACTTGGTAAAAGACATGATAGATGCCTAATTATGGAACAAAAACCTTACAACAAAATTGCCAAAATTGCAGAATTAATAACTTCATTAATCTTGGGCCAATTTTTTATATAAACATGAAATAGTTATGTTTCTAGATTAATACAAGTCAAAGAGTTTTAGCAGACAGCAAGGGATTGATTCCAATTAAATTATATAAGGCGGTTATTTATTAAACGATATAAGAATAAGGTCAATTGCCAAAAGGTACTTTCAGGCTATCATATGATTTCGGCCATTGTCAGACATATCACATATATTATAATAAAATAATTATGATGATTTGTCAATTTCTTGGAAGTGAGGGTATTTCTAAACCTACAGGTTTGTCACATGGCAAACGGTTGATTGGGTAAGTGGATACTAGTACAATCTGACAAGATTAAGGGTTTTTCTCAGAGATGCAAATACTCCATTGATTTTCTTTAAAATTTAGTATTTGGTAGATTTATTTGTGCTGATAACAAATCTAAAATAAAAAATATAGGTCACCGTACTCGTTTTTGAGAAACAGGCATTTTGAAAAGTACATATTTTCCCCAAAAAATCACCCGATTTACCATACGAAGTATAGGGAAAGCTCCAAAAAGTCAATCATTATGTGCTTGTAAAATAGTAAATGCTCCATTGATTTTTTTAAATGTTGACATATTATATGTTAAAGCACTTTTTGCGCATTTCAAAATAATGAAATAAAAAAATATGCTCACCGTGTTATAGTTTTCAGGAAAAACAACAAAAACTGGCATTTTTAATAAAATTTGATTACTTTGATGGCACATCTGCATAATTTCCCACGTTTATATTATGCAGCGATGCGGCGCGTGATTAACCAAACGCGTTTGTAAAGCATGCGTTTAGTGTGCATTGAAATTTTCGCACGCAAAACGGATGCAAACATTTTTTTGATTTTTTACTATTTATGAAAAAAATAGTAATCCCGCAGTCGTAAGCAACTGCATCTCTGAGAAAACCTCTTAAATAAAGCATAGTTTCAATGAGGCTCGATCTAGTACCAACCTCAGAATCCATGGTTAATTCTACTAGATTACTTGAGTACCATATGCAAACTGTTTTGACCATTGTGGACTATGTATAATTCTTAGTTCTTCAATATTGTTACACAAAGACATTTTAATTAAAGCCCATATTCATGGTTTTCAGTAAGAAAAATGTGGCCAGAATTCAAGCAGTGTTTTTGCAGTGGTTCTGATGCAAGGGTACACACACAGATTAATATGCTCACAACCATTCTTTATTGTCAGAATTATTGTTTTTGATGGTAGGGTTACTATGGTAAGATTTCATAATTTAGGTACACATAAAAAGGATAAATTTGTTTTTTGCCATTTGTTCGTAAAAATAAAGGAAAAATCTATGGTGTAACATGGCACCTTGGCCTCTGTATATTTGCCTGTATTTTGTAAAATGGGGAGCACTTAAAACTCATCTCCTAGATAACATACCTTCAGGTCTTTGATTGGGATATTGAGGTTGTTCTGCAGGCAGCTTCCCCAGATGTCTTCCATGTCTTGTAATACTGATGTCATTGAGCCACCAGGTCCACAATGAAGGTTTAATGATCCTTGTCTTATGGGCCAATGGATATTATAATTGGCTTCTTCTTTCAGATATAAGGCCTGCAAAGATAAGGAAATAAGCAGAGATTACTAAGTGTTTCCAAATTCATCACTTAATAATCTTTGTATACAGGTAACTTGTTACATCTGATTTTTACAGATGTTGCAAAATGAGCAAAATTACTATGCCAATATAGTTACAAGGGTATTGGACAAAATTTTAAAAGTTAATTACCAAATATTGGGAAAATTTTTAGCAAAACATTCAGATAAGCCAAAAATTAAGAATTTTATTTTTGTTTGTTGACTCTATATCAAGAAAGAGGCAAAGATTTGTTTGTAAAACAGTCCTTTCACATCATAGATTCATACCTGTCAAGTCTACCGATTTAGGCGGGAGTATTCCGATTTTAGGCGGCCCTCCCGATCTCCCGATCGGGTAGCCATATCTCCCGCTTTTTAAAAAAATCTCCAGATATCTCCTGCATTGAAAAACAATTTCTACCACGATGTGCCCTTAGCGTGTATTACAGACCACGAACACGGTACATTTTGTTAAGAGATTGAAAATGAAATCGTTTTGTGAATTGTATGTGTGCCTTGGATGCCCTTTTTGCCCCTTTTCTGTTGTCAAAAGCTACGTATTTTTTTAAGGGTGTACCTTTTGAGTCTCATATGTAAGTTGTCCGTAAACGTTACTCATAAATTTAAGTGAATACAGAAATCTCCCGCATCAGAATTTGAAAATGGTATGTAGATTTCAGATATATCAAAAGAAATTTTGAATTTGCAATTAGATCTTCTGAGCAAGACTATTTTAAAGTTCAAACTCTAGGGGGCAGTATTTATTGTTGTCGACAACAATAATTAGAAATAAAAGAATATGTAAGTATTTCGAAAAACATGGTTTTGATATGACAATGAAACTTTGCATATTGTCATTATTACCACTATAATACTTCAAATGATGCAATAATCTTAAAATGTTGGGGCGGGATTAGTGATGATGCTGAACTTTTCCAATGTCATTTTTATTTTCAATTGGTAAACATCATATGTGACCATCTGTCACAAATCTCTAGTAAAGTCATCTCTAGTCCAGTCAGCCCCCAGTCAAATTAAATTAATTGCAGATTCAAAGAGAGCGCATCTGCAGCTTTAAAATGACACTAATCGTCATGTGAGTGCAAGAAAGTCGTATCTGCAATGGCTGCCTTAAGTTATATTTATTTAAAATCTTGTCACTAGAATGTGAAAAATCCTCCAAAATTTCTATGTCATATGTCAGTGGCTCTTGAAATGGTTCTTCAGGTGACAGTGTCACCTGAAGGACCATTTCAAGAGCCACTGACTGATTGGAGATTGGAGATTCTACAATGTGCAATCCGAATTAATGACAAATGGCAGCTATTGCAGATACGACTTTCTTGCACTCGCATGACGGCTTGTTTCAAATTTATATGTTAGCTAGAAAGAAGTAGAGTTACAATTCTTCAAAGCATGACATGTCAGAATACCTAAAACAGAGAAAATGTACGTTTAAATCGTCATGTGAGTGCAAGAAAGTCGTATCTGCAATAGCTGCCATAAATTTGGATTGCATACTGTATAATGTCCAGTCTTGGGTTAGTTGCTCTGCAAATGGTTCTTCAGGTGATGGTGACCTAAAGAACCATTTTAGAAGCCATTGACATAAGACAGGGACATTTTGAGGGATTTTTGACGTTCTTGTGACAAGATGTTAAATAAATATAACTTAGGGCAGCCATTACAGCTACCACTTTCTTGCACTCACATGGACGAAATATCCATATTGTGCCCATTTCCAATGCAACTACATTTAGAAAATGTTAGTTTTTCTGATATTTTGGAAATAAAAATGAAATGAGACCTGATATTTTGCTAGGAGTTTATTAAGAAAAGCATGAACATTTTGCCAAAATCACAATCTTGCTGCTTATGCTTATTTCGAGTTGTCAGCTCGAAATGTGATGGACCTCCATAGCTTTCTGTCCTCCATGGCCACCTTCAAGTCTGGTGCTTTTATTCCTGTGTCTTGCTTGAGGACATCGATGTATGTTAGGGCTGGCCTCCCAGGTGTTCTCCTTCCATGTTTTGGCATCCAATAGATCAGTTTAGATACTGGTTCTTCTAGGCTTCTGGAACAGTGGCCGGCAAATCTTATTCTCCTTAGCCTGATCTTATCTGACAGCATTGGAAGTTTTCCAAATAGCTCCTTGTTGGTGACCTTCTGACTCCAATGCACATTTAGAACAGTTTTCAACAGTCTGGTGTACATGCCATCCAAAATTGTTGTGAGCTTGGAAGTCAGAGTCCAGGCCTCGCACTAATATAGTAGAACTGATTCCACTGTCGCAGAGAAAAAGCGTAGCTTAAATGCCTTCGGGAGAGAAGATTTCCAAATCTTTGACAGCTTGTTACATGCTCTCCATGCAGAAGCCTTCCTGAACTTGATGTCCTTTTCAGTGCTTCCCATCCAAGCTCCAAGATATTTGAAATTATCTACTTCCTCTAGCTCTTTACCATTGGCAGTTTTTAGAGTGATCTTGTTCTTGATGTTGAAGGACATGAACTTGGTTTTGCCAGCATTCATTGTAAGACCTACGTTGGCAACAGATTTCTCTACTCTCAACAGTAATTCCTGAGCTTGATTAATCTCCTCTGACAGTAATGCAATATCATCCGCAAAGTCAAGATCAGTCAATACCTTTGGACCTTATCTTCGACTCTGCCTTCTTTCCAGTTGGAATCCAAGCTCTTCTTCCTTTCCTTCAATAGCTTCTCTCAATGCATAGTCAAGGACAATTACAAACAAGTAGGGTGCAAGTGTGTCTCCTTGTAGGACTCCTGCAAGAATTTCAAACATTTCAGTCTCCCCATCTGGTGAGATTACTTTTGCCATGGTTTCCTCATACATTTTACCAACAGCATTGGCAATCTGCGAGGGGACGCCATAGGCTCTCAGGATTTCTAGCATTTTTCAAATCACAAACAGATTATGCCTTTTGTGCATAATTTTGTACTGTATCTCAAAATGAAAACTGAATGGTCACATAAAGCGAGTATGCCACATTACCTTTTCCCCTACTACAAACTCAGGTTGGGTACCGGTATCTGTCCACTGGAAATCAGTCTCTTCATCAACTTCTTGAGGAGTCACCATGTCATTGTAATCTTGTACCTTGTTGGAAAAATGTATTACGTGTGTGAGATTATTAGAGATATGTCAACTTAAACAAAACAAATTGATGATGAGCAAAGTTCCTTTGTATGTGAGTATCACAAGCCAACTGACCTAATAAATTTATTTGAGGGGTGCTCTGGCAAAATGTGAGGAAAGTCGCAAATTTCAAAATTGGGTTAATGCCATATTTTAATTCTCAATAATCTCAGCTTTTGAATTATATATAATATGAGACAATTTCTTTCTCCATTTTTCATTTAAGAGATTGAAATCATAAGCAGTCCACTGAATATATTGTAATAAAAATTTGTTGCAAATTGCTTTCAAAGATACTGATTACTACAGTGTATTCGCTGACAAAGTGCGACATCAAAATCAATAGTTGCCAAGTGACTGGTTCACGCTTATTGCAATTTGAACCATGATCAAAATGATCACAACACATACTCAATGAGTAGCCAACTGAGCGTGAACAAAGCGTGAACCAGTAACCAGGATATGACGTTTTCACTTTGTCAGCGAATAATAGCAACATGCAATCAATTACCTGTGAATAATTACACTTCCCGTCAAAGTTAACTTCAAAACTTTAGGTATAGGTAAACACTTATGCATGAATGTGTTTTATGTCAAAAAACAAAATTTGATTTTTTTTTTCACCCTATTTTTACTTAAGATGCCATTTATTCAAAATATAGATTTGCGACTTTCCTCTTATTTTGCCATAGCAGCCCGCATATGGTCCTGTGATTGATTCAATGCAAAATTTAACCATTAGTGGGATTAATAATAGCAAAATTATTTAAAAACAAAGGGGTAAAAACATGTTTTTCTGCAATTTTTATGAAAAACATACTTGACTCCTAAACCTATAAATGTCACTTAAATTGATTAAAAGTCACTTGTGCATGGTCTTTCATTAACACATATTTTGAAACCCATTTCCTCTATACTCTGCATGTCTAAAATGGGAAGCCAACAATACTCATCTCTGGATTTGAACCTGGGACCTCGCTTACCCCAACGCAGCATTCAATACAGCAAATCAAAGGGCAGGCGCTGTTGACGACATAAGAAGGCATCAGTGTAGTAAAGGCATTGATATAGAGGGGAGATCACCGAATTCTTATACCAACTCGTGTAAAGGCGGCATCATCCATGGGCTCAAATTGTTGGTATTTAGGCCCAATTTCGACTGATTACCTCATCATGCATCATTTAAATTCCCTGTTTTTACAACAAAAGAAAATAATCAGAACCTGTACCAAGTCACTTTGCATGGCTAGCACATACAACCCCATTATTTATTTCCCTAAAGACCTTGAAAATCCATGATATTTACACTTACCAATTAGCTGTGGATATGTTCCGTTACCACCATAACCTACTACCTCCGGATTTACCAAACAACAAATTTCTCACCCAAGCTGATATTCATGACCATAATACTAGGCATGCCAGTGACCTTTGGCTTGATCCAACTAACACTAAATTGGCACAAAATAATATCAAAACCCAGGGCCCGATCAACTGGAACAAACTAGACATAAACATCAAAAACAGCGTTTCCCTAACCTGCTTCAAATCAAAGCTAAAAAAACACATCATTATTAAGCATAATTCTATTGTCACTTAGTACGCTTCAAACATTTTCACATGTTTTTTTTTCCTTTGTGTGATTGGTATGAGGTGGGGTATGTGTGTGTGTGTGTGAGTTCATGTCCAGCACCCTAATTTGGTTCGTCTATTTAAAATCGAATAAGACACCTGTGGTATGCCTTCTCTGAAGGCATATTTGTAACTATCAATATCAATCTTTTTTATTGTGTTTAAAAATGATGTTTACCACCTGTGTGTTATTTGAGAAATGTTCCCTATTTGTTTATGATAATTCTTATTATTTTCTTTTCTTGTAACTATCTTTTATGGGTGCTATCTGACACACGCCCTGCGTTTTTGATAGCATCCACATCTAACTTATGAACAATTGTACTTATTTATTAATATTATTATCACTTATTGTTAACATTGTTTGTGAGGTGAGATGGAAACAAATAAAATTGATTGATTGATTGATTTAGGCGTGCCTTGATTTAACCGGCACTTATATATAAGCAAAAATATGTGCCAAAACATTACAGACACAAAAAGGTTTGGACCCGCTACAATAATGACAAATTAGGACCTAACTTCAGGACAAATCCGAACCGAATACCTCCAGTTTTGTTTCCATACAGGAATAAAAATGGCGCCAACTGTGATTATCTCTCTGAATGTATGGACCTCTTTTACCCCAATGGAGTATTCAATGCAGCAAGTCACAGGGCTGAAGCTGTTGACAGCACAGAAGGAATAAGTCTTGTAAGGAAGAACTTACCAGTTCAGCTGGTTATTTTTCACCCGAATTTTCATGCATTCCAACAGCAGCACACTGACCAATATGATCACAAGCCTATAAGTTTAAAGCTATAAATATTAGGCCTGGGACTTTTCGGGCAATTTACTACACGGGTACTTGACTCATTTTTCGGTCGGGTCGTATTAATAATTGAGCATTTATATTTACAATGTTAGAACGGGAAGTTTGACAGGTCTATACAACTATCATTGTGGCCGTGACTTCGATCAGATGATGATTTTATCAGAAATTTTTGAACACAAACTTTTTTGTTTAAAATTCTATGATTTTATTGTCTAGTTCGGGTAATCGGTCAGCAGATTTTATATCTGGGTAAGCCAATGACGGGCTGAACGGGGGAGATAGCTCAGACATAATTTGTATGAATTTTACTGGCAATAACAAGAAATTAAGCAAAATCCGGTGATTATGCCATGTCGCCTGGTAGATGTACACGCCCTATTATCATGATCATAAGTAAAGATTCTCATGCCAAAGAGGTAGTTTGACAAACTTATATAAAGGACAACTCACAATGTATGTGGTCATGATGAATAAATGTCAAAGCATGGTAGCTTCGGATATCATAATCAAACGCTATAAGGCAAAAACAAAAAACAAGTTTGTTTCCCGTGCGCCGCGCGCATTTCGTCTTGGCGTCATTATTTGTGCATTTCATTTTTTTATTTGATATTTTAGAAAACGAAAATCAAAATAGCCAATTTGATAAAAAGAACGGGGAAAAT
>JXSR01S029689.1:0-17329 GCA_000969725.1 Ophiothrix spiculata | reverse complement strand
CTTTTGGCGATGAAAGTGTGGAATAACATGCCTGCAGATACAAGTTGCTTTCGGTGACTATTAAACAAAATATGATATTAAAGAACAAATTATGGGATACAGGCTCAGTTTCAGTGACTTTTGAAATACCATTCTCAAAGTCGGATCACTTCTCTTTATTCATCTGTCACATGAAAATTCAATTTAAATTGCCAATCAGGACAAATCGATAACGTTAAGTTGCCATAACTAGAGGCGGTAAAAGTGTGGAATAACATGCCTTAAGATACAATGTTGCTTTTGGTGAATAAAAAATAGAAAATGATATTTTGAACTTAAGGAAATCAAACAAATCTTTTCGAATTTTCCAACTAAGGATGCCGCTGATACGCGGGATGGATAATGGTATTCTCGTTACAGCCACCTGCAACTGGTTCATTAACAAAATAATTGATTTTTTTATGCCCTTGTTTTACGTTGTTATACAAGGCAGTATAATATTTCGTAAGAAAAAGGAAAATCACATGTTGAATTAACGTGGGGCTTTCTCCCTATAATCACGTATTATAAAGCATTAAGTTTTCCTTTTTTCTGTTCTTGGTTTGCTGGCATTCATATTATTATCAGTTATCTTTGAGAGCATTATTTGTTGCATTCGAAAAATAGTTTTTCATTAGTTTTCTTCTTCTTCTTCTTCGTCTTCTTCTTCTTCTTCTTCTTCTTCTTCTTCATTTGCTTCTTCTTCTTTTTCTTTTTCTTCTTCTGCTTCTACTTTTTCTTCTTTGAATATAAAATTCGTTAAGCTATTACTGACCATCGTCATAAAAAGCTGGGAAAAATTAATAGCCGGTCGGAAACATTTCAAACTGGTAGATGAGTTCTGAAGGATAAGAATTAAAAACCGAATACCCATCTCTCCCGAATACCTAAGAACATGAACAATAGTTCCGTAAAAAAAATGAAATTCAACCGTTGACAAGTAAAACAAGTCTCCAATATAGTAAAAATGAGTCAAAAGGAGGATATTGGTTGAGTTACAGAATTCATCATGCGTATAATTTTTGTCTTTGTTTTAACCAATTATAATGCAATTACTTAGAGTGATATCCTGAGGGCAATAATTACTGGATATAAGCAAAGTCAAGACAATTGAAAAATCAAAGTTAAAATTTGAAGATAAAAAATTGCACTGAGAGGTGCCCTTTCAATAATAGGCTAGTGCCCGGGGTACACTTTTTATGGGGCGTACTTTACAAAAAAATACTGGTGGGTGCCCTGGGCGCATTTTCTAGGGCGTACTAAATTCAATAGGGTCAGTGCCCAAGGCACAAAGAAAAGCAATTAAAGTTCAATAAAACAAAAACATTGCCTAAAAATCAATGAAATTACTCAATCAAGCAAATGTTCAGTTAATTATGTCCTTTAAAAAATCTGGTTTTTTTTAGATTGATGACGTATTTTTGCACAACTTTGTGTTAAATAATGTTAATTATAAGATAGATGAATATGCCCACTACCCTGACATAAGAAGATGATATCAAAACGTTTTGATCGTGGTGATTAAAACCAGGCCTGATTAAAACACGAGAACAGAATAGATTATTATTTAAACCTTTCAAAATGTCACTGTACGAAAGTGAACCCAATTATATGAAAGTCATCAAAAACCTGAAACAATAGCATCATCAATAGAATACACAATCAAAAGCATCGGAAGCAGCAAAAGATATCGTTTTCAAATTTAAAATGCAAATCATGTAAAATGTCACATGTTTCAAGTTTCGCGTTCAATTATAATAATAATAAATTTTTGAACATTTGTTGAAAGCAATTTACAATGAAATAAAAAGCGCTGTCTCAATTTCATGCGCGACTTTTGAGATACCTTTTAGAAGTCAGATCACTTCTTTATTCTTCTGTCAAATCAAAAATCAATGTCGATTTTAAACCAGGATGCATTGATAACTTTGCTATGACTGGAGGGTTGTACATGGTTGCTTTTGGCGCTGAAAGTGTGGAATAACATGCCTGCAGACACTGTTGCTACTGGTGAATATAGAATAAACATTGATATTGTTAGGTTCAGAAAAATCAAACACAATTTGCTTTCCAACTGATGTTACAGATGCGGCAGGTCATTGTCGAGGTTCTAATCTCTATCACGTGGACAAACGGTAGATGTACAAAGAACTTCATTTTATTTTATGAACATATTCGTCGAAGTTAACATTTTGCTCTCTAAGTAAAATTCATGCAAAGGTTGTGATTCTGCAAATCAATTTCTTGCAGATTCACAATCTTTACACTTGCTTTAGAACACCTGCAAAATTTCATTTCCTAACGTATATACATGTAGAAGATATTCATGTACACGGTCTATCTAGCTATATATGTATTACTAAAACAGTAAACATGGTAAACGTTAGACGTACGTTTGGGTCGTATACGTTGATGTATAATTGAGCCTTATATATAACTTCACCACTTGCATGGTGAATTAAGACATGTAATGGCTATGCAGTTTGGAATCAACATTTATCATTTACCTATACAATGTCATTGTCCAAAAGTGAACTATATTAGCAAACAAAACACTAAATTGAAAATGTTGAAACATTAAACTACAGAATCTTACTTCCAGTTTAATTAACCAATGATCTTTTTCAGAATTTAAAACTTTTTTTCCGAACCACAAAGCGATCATACTCGTATGAAAATATCACAGTTCAAATTTCCCGATCAATTACTGTTGATTTTAAGCTACAATAGAAAATGAGCTGTTTCAATTTCATCAGTGACTTTTGAGATACCGTTTTCCTCAAAGTCAGATCACTTTGTTACTATTCTGTCAAATCAAAGATCAGTTAAGGTCTCAAACCAGGACACATTGATAACGTTGACTTCACTACATCGTTGCTTTTGGCGATGAAAGTGTGGAATAACATGCCTGCAGATACAAGTTGCTTTCGGTGACTATTAAACAAAATATGATATTAAAGAACAAATTATGGAATATAGGCTCAGTTTCAGTGACTTTTGAAATACCATTCACAAAGTCGGATCACTTCTCTTTATTCATCTGTCACATAAAAATTCAATTTAAATTGCCAATCAGGACAAATCGATAACGTTAAGTTGCCATATAACTAAAGGCGGTAAAAGTGTGGAATAACATGCCTCAAGATACAATGTTGCTTTTGGTGAATGAAAAATAGAATATGATATTTTGAACTTAAGAAAATCAAACAAATCTTTTCATATTTGCCAACTGAGGATGCCGCTGATGGTATACGCGGAATGGATAATGATATCCTCGTTACAGCCACCTGCAACGTTTTCATTAACAAAGAATTACATTAAATTGTTTTACGTTATACAAAAACAGCAGAATACTCTAAAGAAAAATCAATATTTTCTCCCTATAACCACGTATTATAAAGTTTTACTTTTTTGTGTTCTTGGTTTGCTGGCATTTATATTATTATTAGTTATCTTTGAGAACATTAATTGTTGCATTCGAAAAGCAGTTTTCATACGTTTTCTTTCTTCTTCTTCTTCTTCGAAATCTTCTTCTTCTTCGTCTTCTTCTTCGAAATCTTCTTCTTCGAAATCTCCTTCTTCAAAATCTTCTAAATCAAAATCTAAATGTAGATTTGAACCAACATTTATCATTTATGTCATTGTCCGTAAGTAAGCCATGGGCTGTTTCAATTTCTTATTCTTTTGTCAAATCGAAGATCACTCAATTAATTGATAACGTTGACTTCACTATAAGAGCTACATGGTTGCTTTTGGCGATGAAAGTGTGGAATAAAATGCCTGCAGATACAAGTTGCTTTCGGTGACCATTAAACAAAATATGATATTAAAGAACAAATTATGGAATATAGGCTCAGTTTCAGTGACTTTTGAAATACCATTCTTAAAGTCGGATCAATTCTCTTTATTCATCTGTCACATGAAAATTCAATTAAATTGCCAATCAGATAATAAATCGATAACGTTGAGTTACCATAACTAGAGGCGGTAAAAGTGTGAAATAACATGCTTCAAGATACAATGTTGCTTTTGGTGAATAAAAAATAGAATATGATATTTTGAACTTGAAAAAATCAAACAAATCTTTTCGAATTTTCCAACTGAAGATGCCGCTGATGGTATACGCGGGATGGATAATCATCCTCGATACAGCCACCTGCAACTTTTTCATTAAGAAAGAATTAAATTATTTTCTGCTCTTGTTTTACGTTATACAAAAACAGTAGAATACTCTAAAGAAAAATCAAAATCACATGTTGAATTATGGTGAGGTTTCTCCCTATAATCACGTATTATAAAGTTTAACTTTTCCTGTTTTTGGTTTGCTGACATTTATGTTATTATCAGTTATCTTTGAGAGCATTATTCGTTGCATTCGAACAGCAGTTTTTCATTAGTCTTCTTCTTCTTCTTCAGATACAAGTTGCTTTCAGTGACTATTAAACACAATATGATATTAAAGAACAAATTATGGAATACGGTATAGGCTCAGTTTCAGTGACATTTGAAATCAAAGTCGGATCACTTCTCTTTATTCATCTGTCACATGAATATAATCAATTTAAATCGCCAATCAGGACAAATCAAAGATATCGAAAAATACTGTCAAAGATATGCGAAAAGATTGTTTTTAATCAAATTTATGATGATAAAATTTACATTCGTCAATCAGGTATCAGACCACAACATAGCACTTCCACAGCCCTGCTTAATACTACTGATGATTGGTTAAACTTTAAAGCAATTGATAGTGGAAAACTGGCTGGCATGGTAATGATAGATCTGGAAAAAAAAAGCGTTTGACACCGTAAATCATGATATTCTTATTAATAAATTAAAGGTATTTGACCTAGATAATGATGTGGTTTAAAAATTATCTCAGTTATTAGGTCTCACTCCACAAAGGTTAAAAATTGTAACATCAAATGAAGCTTATGTAAAATGTGGCATCCCACATGGATTCATCTTAGGACCTTTACTTTTTATTTTGTATATCAATGATTTGCCTCAAGTTGTCTCATAAATCTTGACGAGTCACTCGCGCCTTCGGCGCTCGTGGGGGGGGGACATTGCGAGCGTCTTTGACAAAGACTAGGTCAGATTGAAATTACATACCAAGTCCTTTTTAGCATATAGCATGCCCCAAATGGTCTATTTTGCTTTCACTCCAGTGCCATATCTTTTTCGTTATTGTAACAAAATATTTTGCGTGCTTCGCGCGCAAGTCAATAATCATAGCAACTTATCGCTGAAGTTGCAAAATTTGCTTCATAAAATAAGGAAATTTACTCCTTTAAAAAAAAGAACAAAATCGGGGTTTTTTTTACATAAGAAAGATATGGTAAAAAAATTGGGGTGTACCTTTTTGTATCTACTCATTTGGGGAGTTGCCCCCCTTCAAAATATCTTTGCCCCGCCTTTCCCCCTTGATGAAAATGTCTGGCTACGCCACTGTTCCTAGGCCAAAAACTGATTTCATGAAAAGATCTGTTTCTTACTACACTCTTAGAAGGCCGGGATCAAATATATGAGTAGTTTTCGGGATCATTTTATTTTGATCCTTTAAGAATCACTTTTGATCCTTTAAGGATCACTTTTGATCCTTTAAGGATCAATATATACAAATGGATCAAATTCACCAGGATCCTTTTTGATCCTTTTTTAGGATCATTTTATTTTGATCGTTTTTGATTACAATATCAAAGTTTTGATCCGTATTTCTGGATTACTTTGATACGGAAAGGATGAGCTCACATTTTGATACCGCATTTTGGATCCAACGTGATATTTTGTTTCATATTGGAGTACACCCCATAACCGCTACACAGCGGGGAATGTATACAATGGTGTAACATGTATAAATACGTCGATTTCATCACACAGTCCCGTGGTCGAGTGGTTAGAGCATTGGTCTCGTATTTACCAGCAGGTATAAGTGCGGCGTGGGTTCAAACCCTGCTAGGGTCACTTCAGTGTGATGTTTTTATGCAGATCTTTATTATAAGAAATATTTGATCCTTTTTTAGGATCAAAAATTGTGATCCTTATTTTGGGATCATTTTGATCCTTAAAGGGTAAGCTCATATTTGATACCTAAAAAGGATCAAAATTGATCCTTTTTGTCTCATATTTGATATTTTCTTTCTAAGAGTGTATGATGCTAAAACATGGAACTCTCTTTCCGAAATTTTAAAAAGAAAGTGCAATCTATTAAGTTTTAAAAGTAGTTATATCAATGAGAATGCAATAACCAATTAGCGGCAATTCATATATCATTTTAAATATTATATTTGCTAAAAGAATGTTTTATCTTTTACTGTTGTATAAAATTGTGTCAAATGTTAATTTCTTTTTTACCTTTTACTACTGATAATAGTTTTTTTTAATAATTTACTTGTCAGCTTTTGAAAAGTAAGTTGGGAAAAATTGGGCTTCAAAAATCCGTTTTCTGAAAAACTTAATATCGAAAGTTTGGTTACACCACTGCATGATGATGATACAGATTCTTGCATTGCAAATAATACAAATAAACAATAATTGTGATTGACATGCGATAAGCATTGTTTTACGTGACATCCTCACCCTAAAACAATAAAGGGTTAATCATGTTAATATACCGGCACGGTTGTCATCACAGTGGTTTGAAAGAAACAATTTTTCCGGTTTGACATAACTTGATTGGCATACCAAGCCTAATTAATTAAGCAATCTAAAAACCATCTAGCATGAAAAAGTCATTAAATGCTATCATTTTGTAAGTGATATAGGTAAAATGCATGTTGAACTTTTATAGCTTTTTTCACCATTTCTAATCAAAACATGTTACAAGTTACATTGTATTTTCTACAACATCATTGTAACAATGCCCTTTGAAGCCGTGAAACACAATTGTAGTATTTAACTGTTTCTATTGGTAGCTTATTATAGGTTTATTAGCAAAAAAATGAAGAACCGTCCTTACTCTGACTTTATTATGTTTATCGCGGAATCTTACATACTTTGATTCTTTCATTTAGTCCTTTTATTGGAAAAAATACGAGTGCATTTTCAGTTTTCTATTTCCATGATTTCGTACGTACTGAGTAAGGTGATATATATTTTGTGAGTGTGTCTTCTCTCTTGCAATAAAGTTGAGCACCAATTCCCAGTTCATAAACCCTTTAGGTTAGTAAACCTGTTGGTTTGACGTAGAAAAAAATAGCAATACAAGATTTTTGGTCGAAATTAACTGTTGATGACCTCCCAAACAACATATTCAACATGTAGGAAAAAGTATGCTCGCCAAAAATTGGTTAATATGCAAAAAGAAAACAATATGGTCGCCAGAACAAGGGAAGAAAATTCAAATTGGTCAAATCTTGTTTAAAACCACAGTAGCATGTTCCTTCTACAATAAGAAATAATAATCATTATTATTAAATAATCAAAATACTTCTACTTATGTCTGAAATATGATTCTAGAGTTATAGCTAAAGATGTGAAAGGTCATGTCAGGGGTCAGATTTGGCCCTATTGGAGTCCAAAATTTCACAATTGTCCGATTTAGTTCAAAATGGTCTTAACCTGGTCCTCTTGCAAAACTGTCTACACAAAGGAATAGCCTTGCAGTGCGTCAGATCAGTTGTTGCTATGGCTACAGGTACCAATGCAATGGTAAATATGAACTTCATTTTGCCTGCTACCATGGCAACAATTGACCTGACTTAAATTGACGTTATCGATGTGTCCCTTGTTTTGGCAGCCATTTTGTTTCATGTAAGTTAACCAACTTTGTCAAGCCCACTTTTTCCTACATTTTAAATATGCTGTTTGGGAGATCATCAACAACAGTTAATTTCAACCAAAAAATCTTGTGTAGCATTTTTGTCCACGTCCCTCATGATTTTTTCATAAAATGACTAGTCTACTTACGTATCAACTTTTCAAGTTTATGGCGGGCTTTTTGAATGGTTGACTTTTGGACTCTCAATACACTCGTGCAAGTACCGATCCGGGGTATCGCGTGCTCTTAATTTTGGACAAGGATTTACTTGCGGCTACTTCAAAATTCCATATATTTAAAGGATTACAAGATAACAAAGTCAGTCAGACCATGACAATGAATGACCACCACAAGTCCGAAACGCGTGTCTTAAAGGATTTAAATCTTTAGATGAGAAGCAAAATGATACCAAGTTCGTCATTGGTTTTGAAATACTAGTAACGCAATCAGGTATACGCACCCACGTTATTTTTGACAAATTGACCTTGATAAGATTGACCTTTTTCCCTACTCATCATTACAAGTTTTAAGGATATGCAACCTTATTCAATAATGAGATGAAGAAATGTCATGTTCTCTGTGTTTTTTTGATATACGGTAACTTACACATAGCAAACCATCACATATTTTCCTATACATGATGGGTAGACCCTCTAAATTATATTAGACTTGACTGTTGATTTGGTTCACAGAAATGTCTTCAAAATGACGTCAACAGTCCTCTTCCAAAAAAGACTCCCTTTTTTCGTAATCTCATATATTTACGCTGTTCGGATCATCGATTTTGTTCAGATGTTGCCAGTAGAGGTATCTCTAATACTATACAATCGTTACGACAGTGGTAAGACTTTTGCTATATCGCTCGTCGCTATCACTCTCTAAAAGAGAATGCTTTTATCACGAAAACAACTGCCCAAAACATGCATTTTGATGTTCTAAATGGCTGAATTATGTTAACCCACTGCAGAAGTTCAAGACACAGTAAAAATGTAATTCATGGTTTATTTTTATGACAGTCTATATAAGAGTATAAAAGAAACTCGCGCCAAATTAATGAAAGAGTACATGTTGCAAATCGACCTGTTGCTATATTTCTTCTTTACGGGAAATTAGTTCGAAATCCTCGTGCCTTTCCGAACTGGCCGTCGGCAAAACCTCAGTCCACCTCCCAATAATACCGCGGGCTCAACAGGTAGTGGCTATTTGATCGTCATTGTCCCGAATCGTGGGAAAGTCTCGACCCTTTTTTGAAAAACTCAAAGGAAAAGGTAACCACTTAACACTGCAGTTTGTAGTCTTTTCTGATTTCTTTTCATCGACGCAAGAAAGAAGCGGAAAACTATTTTTACCACTGACTATTCTTTGAAAGAAATAAGTCAATTTTGTGTTTTAAACAGACCAAGTATGTACACGAAATGTATTTTTCTTAGCTATAGTGTGAGAACAATGAATTCAAATGTTTGAGAAATGGAGCACTTTGTTTTGGCATAAAGTAATGCGATTTTGACTTTCGAACTAGGATACAGAAAAGTGGGTCACACGATGAGATCTGGGTGCCAGTTTTCTGCCTCGATCATCAGGATCATCAAGGTGTAAATTCAAAATATTACCGTTCCCTTTGAAGACATGCGTCAAACGATTCACTTTATACGAGGTACCAGTGCACTTAATATATGAAATTCCATAGTATTTTGAATTTTCCGTTTTCTTGTTTTTAACTGATTTTCTTTCTTACGTACTATATACACTCTTAAAAAGAAAGGATCAAATTGATCCGATAAAGTATCAAATATGAGCTTACCCTTTTCGGGATCAATTTTGATCCAAATTCTCCTCAAATTTGATCCTTTTCGGATCAAACATATTTTGATCCGAAAAGGATCAAATTTGAGGAGAATTTGGATCAAAGTTGATCCCGAAAAGGGTAAGCTCATATTTGATACTTTATCGGATCAATTTTATCCTTTCTTTTTAATAGTGTACTTATAGTGAGGGTATGATAGGCTGGGAAGGTGGTTGCCACCTCAAAAAAAAAATCATGATCGCCATTTTGAAAAACATATGCCTGGTATGGACTTGAAGACATGTTAGGATCGTCGTTTTCTTTATTTGTTATCCCAAAAAAATCCAACATTTCAGAACTTTAATAACAAAATTTTCAGAAGGTGACCATTTTGGCCAAAATTCGTATTATCGGTCCGGATGTACTTTCTGAGATCATAATTACGTAACATCGTGACCAATTTTTATGATCTTGGTATCAATGAAAAGAGGATACCCTACCCTAATTTACAGCACCAAACAACTAAACTTTGCCCTTGGGCGTGGCCAGACACAGAGACTCTGAGAAGACTAGTTTTAGTAAGTTAGTTTGTTAGTTTTAGTTAGTTAGTTTTAGTTAGTTACTTAGTTAGTTTTAGTTAGTTACTTAGTTTTAGTTGGTTAGTTAGTTTTAGTTAGTTAGTTTTAGTTAGTTAGTTTTAGTTAGTTAGTTGGTTTTAGTTAGTTAGTTAGTTAGTTAGTTAGTTAGTTAGTTAGTTAGTTAGTTAGTTAGTTAGTTAGTTAGTTAGTTAGTTAGTTAGTTAGTTAGTTTTAGTTAGTTAGTTGGTTTTAGTTAGTTAGTTAGTTAGTTAGTTAGTTAGTTAGTTAGTTAGTTAGTTAGTTAGTTAGTTAGTTAGTTAGTTAGTTAGTTAGTTAGTTAGTAAGTTAGTTAGTTAGTTAGTTAGTGTGTGTACAGGATTTATTGACATTTGAGCAAGATTATTCCTTTTGCGAAATTTGAGCCACTGATGACGTCATCAAGTGAACATCACGTAAACCAGCGACAATTGACGAAACATAAACGAGCTATGAAAAGTGTCAGAGTTTTAATTTTACATCTTGAGTAGATCTTTATAAAGTGAACTGAGCTGATATTTTATCCCTGGTATACTCATGGCCCTGGTGTATACTAAATTTAGTAACTTGATTTTTATTTAATTGCAAAAGTTATTCAACGTAATTAATTTATTTTTTTGATGGTCATAAATCAAAGTAAGCCGTCAATTGTATCAAGTGTTTCACTCAAGATCAATCCCGAATAATCACATGCAATTTGTTATACGCGCTGTTTCAAAATAAGAAAATGGTTTAGAAAATCGAACAATTAAATGCTTTGTTTTCTAATGAGGCTTACTCTATCTAAAGAATTACCTGGACGGAATTTGATTTAAAATTTGTTAAGACTTGCCAAAATAAAAAAACCTGAACAATATTTTGTGTATTTACACAATATTTATCAATTTTTCATCGACTCTTGAAATCATTGAATTGGAGTTTATCACACTTATTGGCGGCCTTTTTGAGAGTTCAAGTTCATTAGCTGATATGAATTGGAGCATGTGTCATTTAATAGTTACACCTGCATGGTCAACTATGCTAATTACAAATAATTGCACTATCTTTAAACACATAAAATCTGTTCGGATTTGATGTACTTTAGATTTGATTGATTTTTCATAATAAATGATAATTCTGCTAATTTTAAATGTCCATCCGGTCTTAAAATATTGAATGATGACAAAGTGGTTTGCTTCAGTATTTCTGCCCACATTAATACTGGTATTACCGGAGTGAATTTAGGACTATTCATTGCTTAAGATTTATGAGATGGTCATTCCATGGCCAATACTATAAGATATGAAGAAACAAATAAACAAAACAACTGCAAAACTTGTGATGATCGAGCACTTAACAAATATGCCAAATCGGAAGTTCATCCAATAGTTCACTATATATCAAGCCTAAAACTCCCAAAGGCTACAGAAAATCGGTAAAATAGCTTTAGTCCGAATACGTCATAGAATAAGACCTTGAAGACAGCGATCTTATTTGATCTTACAAAGTCGCTGCCAAGGCAGCGCCCGCCGGGTAGCTTGGTGGATATGGGATTAGGTGCAAGAGGTCCCTGGTTCGAGTCCCGGTGGAAACCACCAATTTTTGACACACACATTTCCGAGAGGAAAATGTTTAGAACGAAAGGTTATGGTTTCATAGGTACTAGCACTTTCTAATAGTCCTAATATTGGTTGAAAACTAGCTATGACCATTTTCGTATAGCCAATCAAAATAATGAATTAATTTAAAATCCATTCAAAATTAAGCCAACGGAAAGCACCATTCCTGTAAATAGCATATATGTCAGTCAGTATGATCAGTATTACGACTTTACAAAAGCTGACGTTTCAGTTTTACATTTTGGGGGTGGATATCATTTTAGCATTTGTTTAGCTAATGCAAAATATTCGTCACAAGTTTGCCACAAATGCCCTTCCTTTCGGCCCTTCATTTATAAAGCATTGCATTCCTTCAACTACTACATTGTACAATCAGATATTGTTTGCAAGAACACAATGTACGACTCTACTTCTTAGTGACTGTTGCCCCTTTGGGTCCAAGAACAATGAACAGTGCTTGTGGGAGTTGTTAAACGTCTTACTGTCAATAAATGATCATCGCTAAATAGAAATGTGAAACTTGTTCTAAAGACTATTAAAATCTGAGTGATATATTTCTTAGAGTAACCTAAACGATTTGGTGCGTTTAGAAAAGGAGAAATATAAAATAGTTAAGTACTTAATGATTTACATTTACTCTGTAAAAAAATGGTGTCGCAAAAGGCATTTTCAGATTCAAATATCTGTACAAGGCAGGTTCAACTGATCCAATTAAACCCCTCTCTTAGCTAGAAAATATTGTCTGTGTCTTACATTTTGTTTCAACTGGTTTTTTTTAATTGATTCTATTCACTTCAGTTGGAGAAAAGGCCTATTAGTAGTCTAGACCTGTCTTAAAAGCAGGGGAAGCATCGTCTCACAGTCCGAAACATATTATTAAGTAATAACAAACGTTTGGGCCCTGTCACACATCACGAAACGTGCGATTAACGAACGAATATTACGTACACTGTTTCAGTTATTGAAATACATGTATATCGATTACCAAACCAGTGTACGTTATAATCGTTATTCATTCGTTATTCGAACGTTTCGTATGTGTGACAGAGCCCTAACTGTTTAATAGAACTGCTTTAATCAGAAAAACAAGTCCCTACATACAGTGTGTCCCAGAATAAACCTTACAATCTTTGCGTGCAATTTTCATGGGTTTAACGGATAGTTCGAAAGTATGTAAAGCACATACGTTTCATCTTTATTATATTCAACGATTTATACAGCCCGCCATCGCGGCAGTGTGGGTCGGCTCAATACGCCTCACTGATTGGCTATTAAAATACAGGCCAATCTACATCCGGGAGTTTTTCGCTTAACGCTATGTAAAACCAAATGCTATACGATTGGTTGAGGTTTGGCGTATTTTAGAAAAAGTAGAAAAATCAACAGATCAAAAAACTGGTTTCATCCGATAGCATAGACTTCAAGCTTTAATGTGAAGTAATTTGTGAACGCATTCGACCAACATGAGATGTTACATGGCTGAGTGAAAAGCTGACTTGAGAAAATTTAAGTAAATTTTTGACTTTCTACATCAATATCTCGTCACGAATTCGACATTGTATTATGAAATATATATCATAATGTAGCTTATTTTGTCAAGATTACAATGATACCAACCTTTATGGGGTAAAACACAACTGTTTTTGAGAAAAAATACGCCGAAGCTACGACAGGTTTTTAACGCTTTGCGATTCAGACCCTGTTTACATATGGCAGCTATTTATTATTACCTCCAAAATCCACAAAAAAGAAACTCACAAATGAGTAGCTGCCATATGTAGTATTTCCAAAAATGACTCTGAATGTTTCATTTGATATACAATTACAATTACCCCTATCAACAACAAGTTCACTAGGCTTTTATTCAACATGAAAAGGTTTTTATCAATTGTCGTAATTGATGATCAATAAAGAAACAGCGGCTAACTGCATGAACGATCTTGAGTGCTTGTTTTATAAAACCTGTACAACAGAGTAACAGACAGAGATGACACTAGGCTCAAAACAAGGCCCCCAATCATAGCGTAGTATGTGGACTATAAAGTATAGAGTGTGCTGAGCAGGAAATAAAGATGAAATGTATGTGAAAGATAGCATTTTATAGCCCATGAATTGAACTTTTAGATACTGTTTGTTTTATTTCAGTCGGTAATGTACAACAAAAGTTATGCTTTGCCAAATAATTGAATGTAAAATTTGCTGGTCCAATTTCACGAGTTTGTAAGTTCCCCTTGTATGA
The DNA here is from genome assembly GCA_000969725.1 of Ophiothrix spiculata. NCBI lineage: Eukaryota > Metazoa > Echinodermata > Ophiuroidea > Amphilepidida > Ophiotrichidae > Ophiothrix > Ophiothrix spiculata. Next base: position 3,315 of record JXSR01S029689.1, on the reverse strand, counting down.
AGCTCTATTGAGTATTGTCATTGATCTGTTCACTCAACCGTAACGATGGTTACTAGTACTTACTTACTACGCACATGATTTCTTTTATCTATGCTGAAAAAATGAACAAATTTGATGTAAAAATAAGACAGATATGATCAATTTTCCAAGGTGACTCATTTTTTTCCATTCAGAAACACCCTTACTTTATGGCCAATAATCATAAAATTGGACCAGACAAAAATCCACCCAAAAGTTTGATAGAACATAACTTTTGTTGTATACTACTGATTGAAATGAAACAAACGGTATCTAAAAGTTCAACTCATGGGCTATAAAATGCAATCTTTACATACTTTCTGACTATCCGTTAAATCCCTGAAAGTTGCACGCAAAGATTGTAAGGTTTATTCTGGGACACCCTGTATACATTGCTCTGAAGATATGCAGAATAAAATATACATGATACTCATCAAAGAGACCCAACTTCCAATTTACAAACGGAAACTCTTGGGTGCATGTCTGGGCAAACATTAATCTCTTTGATGTTAAAATTTTGTCAAAGTGTTTAAAACAGTAACACTACACTTCATCACTTGGGTAAAAGAGGTTAAATAGGCCTTGGAATGAAATCAATCTTAGTTCAACCCGTTAAATTTTAGACAGTTAATATCAATCGTTAAAGGGTCTTTGACCCGTTTACTGAAAGTCCCAAGTTTTGAAATCCCACAAGCAAATAGGATTGGCGAGTTGGTTGAAAAAATTGGGGCGTGAATATCTTCTTAACTAAAGCAAATATCCATTCCGAATTTATATTAAATTTCCTCTCTTTTAAAGATTATAAAGGCAGACAGTCCTGACAAATTGACCAAGATTGTGTATAAAGTAATGAAATGAATGTGAACCATAGTGGATTCTTGCCCATTTTTTGTCCGAGAACAATCAACTTTGCTTGTGGGAGTTGTTAAACGTCTTACTGTCAATGCATGATCATCGCTAAATAGAAATGTGAAACTTGTTCTAAATCTCTGTGATATGACTAACTGAACATGACTTACTGTCAATGCATGATCATCGCTAAATAGAAATGTGAAACTTGTTCTAAATCTCTGTGATATGACTAACTGAAAATGACTATTTTATTTTTTGCATTTTTATTGACCTTCCAAGAACAATGTTGAGTGGTACATGTACTTTGACAATTCTAATGTAAATCGAAAAATCACTCTTATAATGGGCAGTTTAATCTAACATAAAAAAGTGTAAAAGTAGAATGCATTTTTTGAAATGGAAAAAGCTCTCCGAGTAGCGTGTCAGGATATAACAAACATTTTAAAAATGTTTTACATCTACTTTTTCGATCAGCGAGCGTGAAGGAAAAACTCAGAAAAAGTATTTTGTTGACATGCAAAATCAGTTCGAACTAGGTACAGGTTCAAGTATTCCATGGTCATTAAACTGACCGGATTGAACAAAACAATTCAATTTTCATTATACAATGGAAAAATTCGTCTTTGATTTCAGAAATAAAAAGATTAGTGATATTACTTATCATTTAATTCATATAATCAAATGAAATCTCTGTCAATACCATGAGAAAAACGCGCCTTCAGAGGAAAGGAACATGGGTATGGGCTGAGATCTACAGGTGTAAATTGTACAATCATCAAGATCAAAGATACATTTCTTATCACCGCCTTAGAGGTAAATGCTGAATATGACGTGATTTGTCCTAGCGCTATAACCCGGATCCTAGGAGGTACTTGTATATAAAACAAATACATTGGTGCAGCAAGGTTTATGTGGAAGAAATTTCAATGGCAAAATTTCCATGAGCATGATGAGGTAAAGACAATATGATAGCGGTGCACAACTACAAGCTATTTCATTAGGTTAAAGTACATGTAGAGTGTCAAACGCGGAAATAAATGATGAGTGTGTTTCTAACCCATGTGAAGACAGAGACCGTTGATAAGATACTATAAAAATGCATGTACGATGTAGGAGTTTTAGGAGCATTAATATTCCGGAAATACATCTTTTGACGAAGTTAGATTTAGATTTTTCGCTACGCCATGCATGCGACTTGATTACGACTACATTTCAAATTCAGTGTTTAAGGTCGGTCGATGAATTAAGTTTGAACCTGGGACCATAAAACCTAATGGTCCCAGGATGGTCCCAGGTTTGAATAGTGTCATTGTCGTGACTGGTAAATGTGTGTCTTTTCTCAAGTATATGTGATAACAAAATTGTAAGATCGAACTTTTTTGGAATCCACGTCACTCGTGTTGCCTAGAAGTTAACTGAATATCTTCAGACCAATACTGACAGAACATTTGTTAAATCTATAGAGTCATGACCCCACCTGCCAAATGTAATGGAAATAAATGTCGTTTATTTGTTAAAAGAATTTATTTGATTCGAGAAAAAATGTAGAAAATCAGTTTATAAGAATCCGGCTCAGTTTCAGGTTTTACCTTTACTGACTTCAAATAATTAAAATGTGATACTGATAGACAGTCGTATTGTGTTTAACTGAAACTGTTATTTGGTCGGTATTGCATTTTGGGCGGGCATGGTAAGATTTTCAGGTGCAGTTTCTTTACACTTTAGCTTATACCATTTAAAAGAAATCTCGCCAAATAAGATCAAGTATTGTTGGTTACGAACAAAATGTACAAGTCAATAAACTGGATAAGGTGACTGTTGCCCCTTTGGATCCAAGAACAATGAACAGTGCTTGTGGGAGTTGTTAAACGTCTTACTGTCAATGCCCGATCATCGCTAAATAGAAATGTGAGACTTGTTCTAAATCTTTGTGATATGTCCTGAGCGACCTCAGATCATCAGGTGCATGTGCTTAAAAGAGGAAAGAGTCTTGTTGAAGTAGTTAAATACATGTCGCATTTAATCATAGTTGGGAAATTGATCGCTCTTCCCAAAAGTATATTAACTTAAGTACATGAACTTGCTTGATAATTTGCCCAATGTCGGTGTAAAAATGGTCCTCTCGAACTCTTAGAATAATCACTTGTGGTAATGATATCAGACAATGATTTAAAACTGCTTCTCCTGCTTTTTTTCATGAATAAGGACAACGATCACACCTAGTCTTGTTCAGACAGATTATGTTGAAGATTTGACCATTTTTTATGGATATTTTCTTTAATTTATTTATTTATTTATTTATGATTATTGATCATACAACATGATGACTGACTAAGTAGGATAAAGGCTACCTTCTTCTTCATCGATATATTCTCTTTTTCGTTTGTTATGTATTCTTATAGTTTTCCCAATTTGCTTCTTTTGACATGATTTCAGAACTGAGAA
>JXSR01S029683.1:3311-19149 GCA_000969725.1 Ophiothrix spiculata | reverse complement strand
CCCGTGCTGGCTACGCCACAGCCTCAGAGGCATAAATTATTGATTTAAGGTTTTGAATATTTGAATAAGCATCAACATCATTTCCACAGTTACCAACTATACATAGTGACCATTTCATTGCCAATCATTAAAAAAAAACCAAACAATGAAATTAACTGAAGTTTAACCTTTGTTTAACTCGATGTTGAAATTATTTTATTTGGGGTCACTAGTCACTTTGGCATAACAACCAAATGTGTGATGACTAATCATAGCCCTTATTATGCTTATTGCTGAAATATTGTAAGAGACCTACATGCTGTAAATGCTTACTTCCCAGAAAGAGTTCTGCTACAGCGATTTTACATTCTGATGTTATACCGCACATTATGATTTAGGCCTATTAAAACATCAATGGGAACAATATTCTCCACTTCTTTTTACTGAGAAACGCAGAAATATACAGATTTTCCGCAGAAAAAATCACTATAGTATTTGTTACAAACTGTTTTAAGAAGAATGCGTTAGTGGGCAATTTAAACTAAATCATTGTATTTTCTGCTTTGCATTTACCTTGCATTGGTTTCTTTGTGAGAAAGGGGATTTTATTTATCATTGCATCAAACTGATCGTGTTGTTTTATTGAATACCAATTGAATAAATATCAGAAAATCATAACACCTCTCAGAAGAAATGACATTTTTGATATACCTTTATTTTTATTGAACTGACAGAAGCATCACATCCTCTATTCCTTGTTAGGGTCTTTACCTCCCCACATCCACACACCAGGTGACACCTCACCAGCATGTCCAGGTTGTTATGCTGCGGTGGCTCAGAAAGGCTTTTAATATTATGTTGGGGTCTTAATACCTAAACTTGTCAAAAACGACCAAATTTATATGATTATTAACAAAGTGCAGAGGGGAAGGGGCCTTCAACACCGAAATCCATCCTCTCCACTTCTATTTGAGTAGTTTATGTAATGCCAAGGAAATGCTATATGATTCAGGTTAGACTTCGTCTTTACTGTGCTTCCTCCTCTTCTCCATCTTTATCACTTATTCTCTATTCATCCTCTTCATCTTCTTTATCATCTTCACCTTCTTCGTCATCCTCTACATGTTCAAAATTCTACTGAGAGATCAGTCAGTTCTTCTTTCAGAGCTCTCACATCTTCTTCTCTGACACCTGTACTTCCCAGATCCAATTCTGTCAATTTGCTACATGATTTGAGACTCTCACATAGCCTACTCCATGCTGCCCTACCCACACGATAATTAAATGACAAGTCGAGTCGTGACAAACATTTTGCTTCACCAATAAACTTACTGAGAGTTAATATGTCATCATCTTCTAATTGAGCACATTTAAGGTGCAATTTTGTAAGTTGAGGGATTACACAACTTAATACATGGATTGATTTGCCTACATGATTACATGACAAATCAAGTTCAGACAGGTGTTTGGCATTGGGTAGAAATTCACCCAATGTGAGTATGTTACTTTCTTCCAAGTCAGTTCTGTTAAGTATTAGATGATGCAGGTGGGGAATAATGTGCTTGATGTGACCAATGGCATTGCCAACGTGCATATCACATATTGACAAGTTACAAAGTGGTGCTTTGATTGCATCTAATATAGATCCCATTGTGCCGCTATGCAGCTGAATATTAAACAATGTCAGAGTGTGCAGTTGATATTGCTGGGCTAGCAGGTGGCACAGGTAATCACCATTACATTCAGAGTTAAAGAATTTGATGTGTTTCAATTGAAACTCACAGTGGGTACTAATATCTTGTAGCATTGGTGTAACATTACCCAAATTAGATAATTTAAGTGTTGACAGATGCTTTAGCCTACCAATGCATTTCCCTAATTTAACCATACTTACAGGATCACCAGCAAAATCTTGGTTTTCAATTGATACAGCATGAACATTGGCAGTATGGATCAATGTTTGTGAAATTAAATGTCTTTTTTCTTGGTGTGATGTTACGAAACTGATTGACTGGACTCGATTCAATGTTGACACCAATGGAGATTTGACAAAGTAATCCCATGGGAATCCTGAATCTATCATCAGGTTCTTACCTGCAGACAGTAAGGATCTTAATGATTCTGTAAGTTGCTCATTACCACTTGGAAAATTACTCTCATGTAACATATTTAAAACTGGCTTGATTTTGGTTTGCGGATCAATATGTGCCCTTCCTGCACATATTGTATCATCACTATTGATCTCTGCCAAATATACCTGAATCACATAGTGAATGGTTTTCGCAGCATGGTCAGTGTCACATGTCCCACATAGATATTGGAGAATTTCAAACTTGTTTTTCACCTTGGTAATTGTGTCTATTCCTTGAAGGATACAATGAAACTTATCATCAGGCAAGCTAGCCCAGTAGTAACTTGCACAACTTGTGCAAAAATGAAACTGCACTTGACACTGTCAGTTTTGATCTCAGTCTCTCTTTTGTCAACAGACCTACTTGACATCCTTGTTCTAAATAATCCAAGAAGTCTGTCTCAGAAAACACAAGTTTTTCTTGATCTATATCTCCCTTTGGCATGAGCCCATCAAATGCACCTTTACCCAAGCTAATCATGAAAAGTCTTAAGCTAGCATCATCACCTGGTGATTTGGTTTTGTACTTGTGACAGAATTTTTTCCATAAGAATTTTGTAAAGTCTGCATACAATTCAGATTGTTTGTTTGGCAGTGACTTTGAATCTTCCCATAACAAACACATTAGCATTAACATGACTGGAATATGGGAGAGGAATTCCAACTGATCAGACTCAGACAATTTTCTGCTCAAACCTTCCACTAGCTCAGAGTTGTTGTAGAAGAATTTAGATAGATAAATGTTGATGTTTTCATCAGAAAAGCCAGTGAGAGTGACAGGCATGTAGAGTGACTGACATTTGCCAAGATGCTTGTGGGGACGAGAGGACACAATAACACATGCTTCGCGAAAGGTTCTAAAGGTCAGCATTGCATTAATTTCCCCTTTAACAATATCTAAATTTTCAACAAAATATTCATCATACCCATCTAATAGAAATAAAATTTTGGAGTTTGAAGTGATGAATTTGTTCAGTGCTACTTTAGAAACCTTTGTGTTATCAGCCAAAATTTGCTGGAATATTGCATCAATGACTGTACACCCTTCCTGAATTTCTCTGAAACTGAGGATAAAAAGCAAGTCATATTTGTATAAGGGAGATTTGGGTTTTGTTTGTGCCCATGTGTAAGCCAGCTTGGCCATAAGAGTTGATTTACCTGACCCGACAGTGCCCTTGACCAGTACTCTCTTTGCCGATTTACCATTTGTCATTCTAATGTCCACTAAATTTTCATTATTATCCAGGACTTCACTGCAATTTTCCAGTTCCAAGGTGACATAGATGTCCTCCATATTCCTTGCATCTTCATCAAACCAAGGGAGTAGATTTACTTGACGCATTGCCACCATGTAGAAGTCAATAAGCTCTTGCTTGCATTGTCCAAGGTCAAACTCACTTGTGTCTAGAAAATAGAGAGAGAAAATATTTCAAAATATTGTATCATCATTCATGGGTATTTTAGCACAATATATGTTTACACTTTCAGACTATTTTGTATTTTCAGAAAGTCCACATTATTTTAACATTTACACTTGCATTTCCATGATTTCATATACCTTTTGAATCAATATTATCACTTAACTGCATACACTTTGTTTTTTGTTTCTCGAATTTTAACGCCGCAATATTCGAGCTGTTATTTTTTATAATTGGCTAAATAGTATAGCGCTTCTTTTTTGCGAAAAAAAAATTGAGATCGACCGCATCGTTTTTCGAGATAGTTAGCATGGGGGGGGGGCAAAAAATTTGATTTGCCCATAAAACTGTCCCTTCCAAATTTTATTTCAACAATGTCAATGTGTTCCTTCGAGAAGTGGGTTTTTCAAATTATTTGGCAGCCAGTTTGAAAAGGTACATATATTTTATATTTTTTCCCTGAAATGTGGTTGTGATTAGCGTACCTATATTTGGTGTAAAGATTTATATTGAAAATATCGGGTGGGAAAGTGGTTTTTATATGGGGTACCTTGGAACAACCCCCCCCCCCTGCAATAACTGCTGAACCCATGACGCTACGTGGAGCAAACTTACGCCATGAGTATCCCTTGGCTTAAAATGTGACTTGATGGGGTCAAATTAAGCTTAAAAGGTAATTTCAAATCAAATCTCAAAATTGTTCAAAAAAGTTTCAAGGTCTTTCAATGTAGAATTGAGGTCACAGCCACAACTCATCAACTCTTGAACCAATCTGTGTCAAAATTGGCCCAATGTTGACCTGTTGGGGTCAAATCAAAGTCAAAAGGCCCTAACGTCAAATTTCAAAAATGTTCAAAAATTTGACCTGGGTTCATCTGAGGTCATTTCAAGGTCGCATGCTTAATTCATGAACCATTTACCCCCACCTTAACCAAACCTAGACCACAAACAGCCCTTAGCCCAAGGGTTGACATAGTGAGGTAAAATCTCAAAATGTTCACAAAATTGACCTAAGGTCATCCAAGGTCAATCCAAGGTCACTACAACTTGTTAACCATTGACCTATAATGTAACAACTTATTATCAACATATCAACATATTTTTTTTTCATCGACCATGAATAGTCCTGGGCCTAAGTTGTGTCCTAGTGGGGTAGGTCAAGGTCAAAAGGTCAACATGAACATAAACATGTTTTTTGTTTTTTTTTAAACTTGACTGGAGACAACAGGTCATTTCAAGGTCAGTTCCAAAACTCCTTGAAGTGTGAGACCCATATGGAACAAACTGGCATCAGTAAACTGAAAGAATTTCGATTACAACCCCTTTCTGCTGAAATCCTTTGCAAACCATAGGCAAAACTAGCTTTTTATGAAATAGGCTGATTCTTACCACTTTTCTTTTCCTCAATTGCTTTGACCTCTTTGTAAAGATCTGGTCTTTCTTCCTCGAGGGCTCTCATGAAGACTTGATACGACGAGACAGGAGACACAGCCAGTATGTCTAATAGTGCATTCACCTTCTCTGTGTTTGTATCTTTCTTTCTAATCTTTGTTACGTCATTCCGTGTCAACGCTTCATCTACAAGTAGCGTAAGAAGGATGTTGTCCGGGCAGAGATTATCGCATAGGAGCTTTGTAGATTTGTTAAGCACCCTTTTTATATGGTCCCGGCTAATATCCCTTCAGAAAAAAGAACAAAACAATTGTAGATATGAAAATTTATGATTTAGAAGAACTTTTGTAATGTAGTCCTACATTCAGCATTAATTATGCTGCTGCTTTGACATTGTTTTATCGCACAATAATGTGGTACTTTTAAAAAAAAAATCATATATCCATGCTGCACGTATAATGATTATTTTCTCTATGTTCGGTAATAAATGTCAAGTTCCAAATATTGCTAAAATTTTGATAAAAATCTTCAGAAATGTATAATACACAAAAGTATTGATCCTGGGTATGAGGCTATTCTTTAAAATTGTGTATTTAAGCAAAAGGTCATGATATCAGTTAAGTTTCATCTGTAAAATACTGATTTACTTCATAGATTGCAGGTAAAACCAAATGAAATTTCAATTATCAAAAATATTGAATCTGCTTATAAAGTCAATTTTACGATTTAAACTCTAGGAGGCAGTAGTTTTCATTGTTGACAACATTAATTTATATTGATAGGAGATCTAAATGTTTAAGGGATTGAATTTTACAAGTACACTTTGCATGCTTCAACTTTTACCACCAACATGTCAAATGGTGCCCTTCTAAAATGTCCACTTCCCCTTTAAATGAGTTTAGCGATGAGATTAATGAGCACAAGTTGCAGGAAAAATGATTAAAATGTATCATATTTAAGTGGAATAGAGTACAATACGCTGTGGAAGTAGTGACGTCACATTTACGATAATTAGTCCAAACAAACGTGATGGACATTTTTACCATAATGTTAATTCTATGGGGAATAATTTGGTGATTGATGGCGACACACGGCTAAATAGAAATATACAACCCCTTGTGACAAATAATATATTAAAATAAAGATAATTACACTCTGAACACGGTTATGAAAGAAAAATTGAAAAAAAGCAAATAGTTTTTGAAATATGGCAATTTTTCATTTTTTTTTCATCAAAAAAACTAAGTCTATAAAAATGTCACATGCGCATGCTCAAAGGGACCGTTCCATTTGTGCAATAGGGATAAAAAAAATATACTCATGTTCATCATGGTAAACTTAAAGTAAATGCATTTTACAAATATAATAAATACTGCGTATATTACTTTGTTTATATTTCACACTTTATTAATAAATCAATTCAATTATCGTCTGAGCCTGAAGGTAATCCTTTTTATGATACAAACACAAATCAAAACCAATCATTCAGTCCGATTACCCCCCCCCCCCCCATCAGACTCTACCATGTGTACAAAAATGTTTAGTATTTTCCTAACTTGTATACCGGGCCTTTGCAAGTCATCATGGTCATAGCGTATCGCTGTTTTTCGATTGCCGTATAATCTTCCCGTGGTATAACTGCTATCGAGCCGATATGACTCTTGCGTCTTGCGGAATGGTACAAAACGTTTAGCTTTATAGGGCGTGCCTTATCTATATGATTTGAAGTTGACATTTTAAGATTCCTCTTCAAAATACGGTCATTTTGATGTGCGAACCTTCTAAGTTTGATATTATTTCCCTTTTTTTAGACAGAAAAAAAATATTTTCCAATTATTTAAAGGTATTTGAATAATTATTCTTAAACATTTATAATCTCTAGTAAGTCTTCTTTAAAATAACATCCGATTTAACAACATTGGATATGTTGTATACACTCTAATAAACTTAGAACTAAACCCGAGATCTGACCGAAATGAAATCTCAACGCTTTTAAATAGGGGAAGATTTTTGCCTAGCAGGCAACCGTATCGTATCACTGCAAATACCAGAGCAGCGTAAAGAAATGAGGCTCGATAATTGAACTACACTAATCACTAACAGCAGGTGTGTCATGTTGTGTCAATGCAAATGAGTGGCATTCACTTTTAATGTCAGAGTGACAATTCCCAAAATGTATTATAACCGTCCTCGGGCGTAAGTCTGGTTGACCAAGTGTCGCCACTGATTTCATGTTAGGTAAAACATGACGATATGCGATTTTCAATTATTCTTTTTAATTACTTCTGATTATCCAATAATCGTGAAATTTGCAGGATTTCATATTTTTACTATGTAGTTTGAAAATATTAAAACATCCATACATTTTTTGGACTCTGGCTGAAAATACACTGGACTGAAAAAGGTGTTGCGCTCAACTGTAGTGTGGAAATATATTGACCACCTCTATATTATAGGTATAGGACCACACTAAGCACCGGAAGCATCAGCCATTTGATCACCCTCTAAAATCCCTGCATCTTGATAAACGAAACGCCATACGGCCCACCCACACTAATTGCAATTGTTAAGCGCCACTACTATTACCGATTAAGTCTATGTTAGGTGATTCCCTGTTCCTTTTGGAGCCGGTGACGACTGGGACAATATCGATCAATAGAGTATGTAAATCAATTATCCATTAACAGATCCATTATGAAGTGGCTTTCAAGTGGTAATGTCCAATGATACGGATTTTTAGTTCTGTTGTCGGTCTCCTTATTTAAATCATTATTGATAATAAACATACTTTTCTGTGAGAAAAATAAAAGTAGAAGGAAAATAAAACCAAAAAGAAAAAAGGAAAAGAATGAAAAAAAAAGCAACTCACCAACACTATATTTATATATATAGCAAAAATAAATATTTATACAAAATAGAGTAAAATTAAATAAAATAAAGTTAAATTTTAATAAGTTAAAATTAAGATGAGATAAACTGAAATAAACTAGACTAAAATAAAATAAAAAAGAATAAAATAAGATAAAATAAAATAAAAAATAAAATAAAATAAAATAAAATAAAATAAAAATAAATAAAATAAGATAAGATTAAAAAAAAAATAATAATAAAACAAATACAATAAAAAAAATACAATACAATACAATAAAATAAAGAATAAAATGAAATAAAGAAAAATATAATATTTCAGAATAAAATAATTCGTAATAAAATAAAATAAAGCAAAATAAAAATAAAATCTATCTATCTATGTCGACCGCGGTCGGAAGCCATGATGAATTTTCTCCACTGCTGTCTGTTTAGCATGAGTTTGAGAAGTTCGTTTTGATCAATGCCAGCATCCTATGTAAGAAGTACTGGGTAGGTCAGCCTTGGTCTTCCCTGTGCACGTGTCCCTTGGGTGGGCGTCCAGAACACTAGTCCAGACACTGGTTCCTCAAGCCGTCTAGCACAGTGAGCAGCAAAGTTTAGGCGGCGACCTCTCACTATTTCTGATAGTTTGGGTAAATCACCATATATTACCTCCCTGGTAGGATGATCTCTCCAGTTGAGGTTTTGAACCATCATTAATAGTCTGGTGTAGCACCCATCTAACCTGGCTTCAAGTCTTTCTGTCAGTGTCCACCCTTCTGAGCCATACAACAGAATACTTTCTACGGCTGCACGGAAGAAGCTGATCTTTAACAAGTCTGGTAGATTGGATTTCCAGAGAAGGCGCATTTTGTTACAAGCTTTCCATGCGAGGGCTTTTCGTACATGAAAATCCTTTTCCGACTCATCTACCCAAGAGCCCAGGTATTGAAAGTCTTGGACCTGGTCTAGTTGACTTCCCTCTATTGTGGACAGTGCAACATCAGTCTTGATGTTATATGCAATGAATTTGGTTTTTGAAGCATTCATCATAAGACCAACTGTTGCAGCAGCATCCTCAACTCTGGTCAGCAGTTCTTGAGCTTGTTGTAATGTGTCGGATAGCAAGGCAATGTCATCTGCGAAATCTAGGTCGGTAATGTCTTCGGCAGGGTGCCTTCGATTTCTTCGAGGTGTTACTGTATTAAGTCCAGCATGTCCTTGTTTTCTCTGATTGCCATTCTCATCACATAATCTACCACAATGATGAACAGGTAAGGTGCTAAAGTATCGCCCTGTAGCACTCCTGCTTATATCTCGAAAGCCTCAGTTTCACCATCTGGCGATAACACAACTGCTTTTGCGCTGCTGTACATGGTATTGATTGCCTCGACGATGGTATTCGGAATCCCGTAAGCAGTAGAATCTTGAGCATTTTACCTCTGTGCACTGAATCAAAGGCCTTATTGAAGTCTATGAAGGTGATGACACATTTAAGATTCTTTTCCTTGATTCCTTCTATAAGTCTTCATAAGGCAAGGATGTGGGAAGTAGTTGAGCGTTCAGCGGAAAACCCATTTTGGTTTGGTCTAAGCAGAGGTTCAATGTGAGGTCGAATGTGATTGAGTATCAAGCGGTTGAAGATCTTTGCTGCTATGGATTTTAGGCTGATGCCCCTATAATTTCATGCCTTGCTGAGATCACCTTTCTTAGGAATTGGTACTATTCCACTTAGGGCTAGGGACCATTCCTGTGAATTTTCACCTCTAAACAGCGTACCATTGTAGATATCTAGTAGTATGTTGTTGAAACTTCCAGATTTCCAAACCTCAGTAGGTATTTCATCAAGGCCAGAGGCTTTACCATTTGACTATTTTCTTAGTACAGCCTGAAGTTCTTCAGCTGTGAAAGCTCCTGTTTCAATTGGCAAAGTATTCTCCATGATGGTTTGCATTTCCTCATCAGGGTTAGTAGCTGAAGGTGGGGATCCTAGTAGGGTGGAAAAGTAGTCTCTCCATTCCTTACAGCGTTCTGATGAGGTGTTGCCTTTAAGTCTACCTGATTTGGTTGCTGTTCTGCCAGTTACATCATTTATCACTGCCCATGCCATCCCACTCTGCCTGCTTTGAGAAGCTGATCTGATGGTATTTATTTTCTTTTGGAGATATTCCTCTTCAACACTGCTGTAAGCTTTGTCGAGTTTCTGCTTTGCCTGATCAAACAATTCTTTGTCACGTTCACTGTTTGATTATGTGAACTGCTTGTGGGCATCAGCAAGGTTCTTTCTGGCTCTGCTTACACGTGCATCCTCCCACGATACTTTCTTACGTGGGCTCTTTCTAATTTCTGGTAGGCAATTGGAAGCAGCAATTTTGTGTGCTTGAACGTTGAACAAAGAGTGGATACTTCTTATCAGCTGTGAGAGCCACCTCATCCTGAAGAGAGCAAAGGACATCAAACTGGTTATGCACTTCAATGGCATATGAATGCTGAAGATTTTTGTCAGCACTGAATTTCTTCCAGTCATATTTTGATGTCCTCTTGGTTTTCGTCTTTATGGCTCTCAAACTTAGACTTAGTCTTGCGGTGACAACTCTGTGGTCAGAACCAACACTGACGAAAGAGCTGTAGGCATTGCAGTCGCATGCACTGTTCTTCCATTTCTTGATTATAGCAATATAATCTGGTTGAGATCTTACTCCATTGGGGTATTGAAAGGTCCACAACTTTCCTATTTTCTTCTGTAGAATGGTGTTGATTGCTTTCAACTCACATTCTTCCAAGAAATCTTCCAGATGTTTGCCATTTCTGTTGGTCTTTTTATTGTATGTGAACTTCTTGTCTCCTTTGCCAATTTTAGCATTTAGGTCCCCTATGACATCTAGAACATTGTGTGGTGGTATATCTTTGGTAGTTTGGCGCAGATCTCCATAGAATCTTGTGACCTCAGAGTTATCTGCACAATTTGTTGGACTATAGCAGCAGATAACTGTGGTAGCTGGATTTCCGGCAAAATTTGCAACAATGATCCTGGACGAGATCTTCTGAACACTGCAAAGTGATTTTGAAGCATGAAGGTTGATATTAAGGAAGCCAACTCCTCCAACAGCAGCTCCGATGGTATTTCGTGTTGAGGATGATGTAATTAGCTGCCATCCATCAGGTAGGTTCTGATGCTGTACTTCCACGTCATCATGGTGCAATCTGTGTTCTTGCAATGCAACGATAGATATCATATCGCAATGCCAGTGAAACCAATTCACCCATCCTAGCTGTTGAGTTTAGTGTTCTTACATTAAACGTTGACACATACACATTCTTCTTACACTTCATAAGTGGCGACTCCTTCCTCCACTGATAATCAGATGCGCCCCTCCTCGAAAGGTTTGGGGTCGTAGCGTCATGCTGCGTATTGGTTACGCCAGTGGATTCTGCTGAGTCAGGTTTATCAGGGGCTTTAACCCTGGTGCTGTTAGTTTTCTTCATCATGATTTCTTTCGTTGGCAGATTATGTGCAACATGTTACACATAACAAATTACACTAGTGCATTGCCACTCGCTACCAGTGTACAGGTGGAGCCAGTGATGTATAGTTGGCCTGATGAGATGGAATAGCTGTCCTCTGGTGACCTGATGAGCACCATCACAGTGAATAAATTAACTATGTTTGGACATGGGTGGATTTTAGAAATAGGTTCAGCATCTGTACCAATTGCCACCCATACTAAATCATATGGGGATACATCTGAGCCACCAACCACCAACCATTGTGAGTATGTCCACGCAGGTCAGTGTTGCTGGTGTCAGCGTCACTGATCATCCCAAGGCTCAGGTGCCTCTAACCCTACCTAACCGATGACAACCACTAAACCTAGGCAAACGGAATGCTGGTGGAAGGAGAAGAACTAGAAAAAGAATAAAAATGAGCTCTGGAAGGTAGAGGTCGCTCGTTCCTCACTCTGGTAATCCACAAGAAAAATCAGTCTACCACCAAAAAATAAAATAAAATAAAATAAACTATAATAAAATAAAATAGATTGAAAATAAAGCAAGCTAAAATAAATTGAAAATGAAATAACATAAAACAAAATAAACTAGACATCTGAAGATATCTGGACACAGCTGCCGGAGCGAGGTGCAGGATTGCGCTCTCTTTGACAAAATGTCCCCATTCAATGGCAATACTCCATTCATTTTTTTCAAGAAGGGCTCAATTCTACTAATAGATACAATATTGCACCTTAGCAATCTATCTGTGCAAGTAGAATAATTCTACCACTTTGCACTTGGCAGATATTTATTTTTTAAGGATTTAAAAAATACCTTTGATCCCCATTTGACCCCCTTAATGACCGCGGATATTTGTAAAAATATTTGTTCATTGTTCAGGATGGTGTAAAGTACCTCTTTGCCCATTTTCAGTGATTTTCAAACTGTAAAGTACTTACATGTCAATATTCAAGCCAATTGGAATTTAAATATATCAGCTATGAGCTTTAATGATAAACCTCGTGTCGATCAGAGCATTTGGTAATTTGACCTTTTGACCCCCGTAAGACCCCCTTAATGACCTTTGATGTATTTGAAAATGTGTTAAGGTTGCTCAGGATGTCCTAAAGTACATCCATATCAAATTTTAGGTCATTCGGAGCATTTTAATAATTTTACAATTGACACCTTTTGACCCCCTTAATGCCCTCGGATGATTTTTTTTAATGTGTTTATGTTGCTCAGGATGTCCTAACGTACATCCATATTACATTTCAGGTCAATCAGAGCATTTTGATAATTTGACCTTTGACCCCTTTTGACCCCTTAATGACCTTGGATGATTTTTTAAAAAAATTTATGTTGCTCAGGATGTCCTAAAGTACATTCATATCAAATTTCAGGTTAATCGGACCATTTTGGTAAGTTGACCTTTT
The DNA here is from genome assembly GCA_000969725.1 of Ophiothrix spiculata. Lineage (NCBI taxonomy): Eukaryota > Metazoa > Echinodermata > Ophiuroidea > Amphilepidida > Ophiotrichidae > Ophiothrix > Ophiothrix spiculata. The sequence goes on along the minus strand of JXSR01S029683.1, from coordinate 6,454 downwards.
ACCCCTTCTGACCCCACTAAAACCACCTTAATGGGTTGAAAGAAAACCCAAATGATAAAAATCAAAAAGCCAAATTAGTTGAAAAAGAACAGACTCTAGAATATATATTTGAAGAAAAGGCCAAAGGTTTTTATATTAGATCAAGAGTTCAATGGGCTGAAGAAGGAGAAAAAAAGTAGTAATTTTTTCTTGAATCTTGAAAAAACTAGATCTGAAAAAAAGGTTATTCAAAAACTTATTGTTGATAGGGATCTATACTCTTTCTGTTGAAAATCCTGATCGGGACAATCTGATGGATTCCATTTTCTTACCACCACAATCAAATAAATTGGACAATGAAAGCAATAATCTGTGTGAAAGTGAAATGTCAAACCGAGAATGCTGAAACCCTGTTAAATCAATGCCAAATAATAAATCTCCTGGTACAGATGGACTCCCCTGTAATTTCTACAAAACTTTCTGGGCGTATATTAATAAAACACTACTCGAACCAGTCAACTACTCATTCAATAAAGGTGAACTTTCTGTTTCTCAAAAAAGAGGAATTATCACTTTAAGGCCAAAAAAAGATAAAATACTTTTCTATTTGAAGAATTTGAGACCGATTTCATTGCTTAATGTAGATTACAAGATTATTACCAAAGTTTTGGCCAATCGTATGAAAAAAGTGCTTCCGAATTTAATCCATTCTGATCAAACATGTTTTCTCAAAGGAAGATACATTGGCGAAAATGTTAGACTTCTTTTAGATGGAATTAACTATACAGATAATACAAATACGCCGGGTTGTGCTTTCTCAATTGATTTTGAGAAAGCTTTTGATAAAATTAAATGGTCCTGCATAAACAAAGCTTTAGTTCATTTTGGTTTTGGTTCAGATTTCAAGAAATGGGTAAATGTTATAAATAATGGGGCACAGAGTTGTGTTATAAATAATTGCTATGCATCTGAATTTTTCAACATCTTTAGAGGTGTGCGTCAAGGCTGTCTGGCTGTTGTTTATCACCTAATATTTTCTTAATTTGCAGTGAACTCGTAAGTCATGTTTTACGTTCCTCAAATATTATTAAGGGTATAAAAGTAGCATCTTTATGTAATGATACCAATTTAAAATGTGAAGTTAAGATAAGTCAATATGCCGATGATACAATTGTATACATTATTATGCTCTAACAATCTTCTGACCTATACCACTACACACTAACTGTAAATCCAATATAATCACGTATCAACACTGAATCTGAAACTTGGTCATCCTGATATTGCTATTTTTCCAAGTTCCGAATTTTTGAGTTCCAAATATGCAAGTTTCAAATATGTGATTTTCATATTTTCGAGTTTCTAATATGCGAGTTTCACATTTTAGAGTTTTTAATTTCCAAGTTTCGAATATGCAAGTTTTTAATTTCTGAGTTTCAAATATGCAAGTTTTAAATTTTTGAGTTCCAAATATGCACATTTCAAATTTTTAGTTTTTGATTTCTGAGTTTCAAATACACGAGTTTCAAATTTTCGAGTTTTTGATTTCTGAGTTTCAAATATGCGAGTTTCAAATTTTCGAGTTTTTAATTTCTGAGCTTCAAATATGCAAGTTTTAGATTTTCGAGTTCCAAATATGCGAGTTTCAAATTTCTGACTTTTAAATAGGCGAGTTTCAAATTTTCGAGTTTTAAATGTCTGAGTTTTAAATATGTGAGTTTCAAATGTGCGAGTTTCAAATATGTGAGTTTTTAAATTTTCCGAGTTTGTAATTTTCGAGTTTCAAATATGCGAGTTTCAAATACGCGAGTTTCAATTATGAGTTTCAAATTTTTGAGTGTTTGATTTCCGAGTTTTAAGTCTGAGTTTTAATGTGGGAGTTTCAAATTTCTGAGTTTCAAATATGCGAGTTTCAAATTTTTGAGTTTTTGATTTCCACGTTTCAAGTATGCAAGTTTCCAATTTTCCCAGTTTTAAATTTAATGTGTAGGCTTATGTTTAGTTTAGTTCAGTCCCATAATTGTGGACGCTCATTCATAGACTTTTGAAAATGTCAAGCTTGAATATTTGAAACTCAAAAATTTGGAACTCGAAAATTTGAAACTCAAAAGTTTAAAACTCAAATATTTGAAACTCAAAAGTTTAAAACACAAGATTTTTAAACTCGAATAATACACATTATTTCGTGAAGTAGATGCCTTTAGTCCTTTACCTATGTTGTTTCATGAAACTTTCACATGTTAAACGATTTTCAACTGGAAATGTGTGTAGTGATATAGGACAAAAGATTGTTAGAGCATAATAATGATAAAATTGAATTCAGTAATTCGTCCAATACACAGATATATTGGTCTCGCCATGAGTTGGAAAAATAACGGACTCGACTTCGTCTCGTCCGTTATTTTTCATAACTCATGGCTTGACCAATATATCTGTGTATTGGACTCACTGAATCAAATTTTATAACATTGATGGTTCCAAAGAGTCAGTCGGTGAAACGTTGCACATTCTTGACAAGTTTTCTATTTTATCTGGTTTACAAGTTAATTATGACAAAAGTATCATATTACGGTTTGGTTGTTTAAAGAAATCAGACCAAATACACTTTGTTGAAAGAAACCTCCGATGGTAAAATACAGCTATTTCATATCTTGGGCTTTATATTTCACATGATCAGAACCAGACGCGTAGTAAAACTTAAACTCTAAATTAGAAGAAATTAAGAAAGCTTTACAAATATGGAAACGTAGAAATTTAATCCTTCTTGGGAAAATAACACTCATTAAGGAGGGGGTCTACCCTAAATACCATGTACCTTTGGGATCACTTTTCAGACTTTTTCCAAAATTTTACCCATAAGTGTTATATACCATATTGTAGCCCATATCGCAAAGATTCATAATTAATGTATTATTTTGTTCTGGTTGCTATGGTAACCGTACAGGGCCTCTGATTGGCAAAATACTTAAACGGAGGTAACTCAAGAACTAAAAGTCCAATAAAGTTCATGTTTGGTATGATGGTGTATGACTATAATACGCAGGGCAGTATAAGCCAGATTGTTTATATCGTTGCCATGGCAACCAATAATCGACCAATCAGGTAATTTTGCTTTATAATTCAAAATTGGAACCTTTATTTAAAAAAACGGCTTCATATTGTCC
>JXSR01S029680.1:75785-98951 GCA_000969725.1 Ophiothrix spiculata | reverse complement strand
TTTGTTTTGTTTTGTTTTGTCTTGTCTTTTTGGAATGTATGCGACAAAAATATATGACACGTCATGTCGTACCTAAAGGGTCCCAAAATGAAAATGAGTTTTTGGTCTCATCTGAAAGATTATATTTTAATCCCTTGCTTTTGGTTGTGGATGTTCGATTGCAAAGTTACACCCAAATTGGTAAAAGGCAGCAGGCTAATTCAGACAACTATAGTTCTGAGAAAATCGAGTTTCAAGTTTCTGTACTGGTAAAACCTGAATGGGGAAAGGCCTTTTTATCTCGGTTTTTAAAACGTTTTTCTTATTTTTTGGATGTTGATACCTGATTAATATGATAGAATACACTTCAAAGGTAACGTTTCTGATGAAATTAGAATTTCGACATTGGACGTGATTTCTCAGAGAATCTCGTTATTTACTATTTAAGATTCCTTTCGATATGACAGGTCACATATACTTCTTTTGTTGATGTTCACTTGAAAGCGACCATTCTACTCCTAAATCTTAAATAACACAACAAAATGAAAATTGAGGAAATAAAAATATGCTCATTAACTCTCCTTGCGCTGATAATAATGATGGAAGCGCATTGGTTTCTATGTGTTTTTTATGACTGGGGGCTATGTATCACAATTTTTCTCATGTTCTGGTATATCATGCACACTATACTTCAAAACCTTTTCTCTTTGATATGATCTCCCAATGTAATTTTATTCAGATACCTAAACCCATGGCACATGCTAAAACATAACAGCGAATGAGCAATGTAAACACGTGAATGTTCAGTTAAAGATTGATTGGTTGATGAACTTTTATTAATAATTTTGATGAATGCCTTAGCATCTTTACACCGTGTATTTCTTTATGTCCAGATTAAACTTTATCTAAAGTCAAGATTTAAGGCCCTCCAATTGCCATTCAATTTAATCATTCATTCATTCATTCATTTAATTAACTATGTATGTATGACTGTAACAATCTCCAGTTCATATAAGCCCAATTCTCAAAAAGTTGTATTAGACGTTTTAAGTTATCAATTACATTTTATCAGATTCTGAAAATAGACCATAAAATTCTAATATCAATAGTAGTAATAAACAAGAATATAAATAAGAAAAAATAGTAATAGCAAAAACAAAAAGCAAACAGAAACCCATTGAACATTATAGACACAAGTTTTTCCTCAACAAACGATATATCAAATAATCATTTTAGTAATTGGTTTATCTAAGAAGAACCGCCAGTGGGATCGTTTAATGCGTGAGAGACTGCTCTAAGCAAATCAATTAATTCCCTAAAAATAACATCTTTGTAGTACTTACAACAAGTATACGTCTTATTGAAACCAAATCTATCTAATTTGTAATATTGTTTCTAGCGCATATCACCAGTATTTATTCTTGCCGCACCATTGTTCCATGGGCACATCCTTTTGTCACACGTTATCGGTCTTTTCATCTCGTAATTGATGCATTGCTTTTTGTTTGGTCATAGAGACTTCCACTGGTGGTCATTTCAGAAACTAAGAGTTAAGCATGCTTCATTATTGTTTACTTAACATCGTGAGAAGTTTGAATTTTCCTTACTTTATGTCAAAGAGTCATTAAAGGGCAACAATAATTAACTGGAAATTGAGTGTCTTTTAACTACATTCGACAATGATACATCTAAGTATATTTTCCCGCTTGTATTTTTGTTTTATAAATCATAAATAAAAATGGTTTGAGTCATTTATATCAGTTCGGCAGAACTCACAATTCGGATACGTATCCGAATTCAGATACTCCGTATCACAATTCTGATACCCGTATCCGAATTTGGATTAAATACGGGATATCAGCTGAAATGAATATTCAGCTTCGCCGCGCACCATACCATAACATTATCATCATTTGTCATCTAAATTCTATCAAAGTATTGGCCAAATTATTTTGCCTTCTGTGATAAGAAGCTATCACGACATGTTTCGAAGCTGTTCCGCTGGAATTGCACAGATGAAAATGACATTTCCACAGATAAATTTATCATAAATGCAAGAAAGATTTTCTACATGTACTTGTCAGCTTCCGCTATCGATTTGTTTCCTGCGCCACGACAGAAGTATCAGAATTCAGATACCCCTCCGTATCCTTATTCGGATACGGGTATCCGAATTCGGATACGTATCCGAATTGTGAGTTCCGCCGAACTGATATATCATTATTTTCATAAATTGCAAAAATCAAATCAATAAAAACAAATAATCTATGCAGACATTTACATTAAATTTGTCACATCATAACGTGCAAAGAATAAAACATATATTCCATTTTAAGGCATCAATAATTCTAGATCAACAATTGAACCCCTTCTCACACAAGTTTAATCACATATCAGTTTGATAGCAACTCAATTTATGAAAGTGAGATCCTTTACCCCGTGTGAGATTGCTATAAGCAATTATATTTATACTCTTAAGAGTAAAACGCCATAATAATCGTAACGAGTATAGCCTAATGCTTGATATCAAAGCATCAAGCATCACATCAATAACCAAAGGTATCACTTGCGGATCATTCAATGCGTGAGAGATTGCTGTGAGCAATAAACTCAATTGCTTTAAAATAACAACTATTTTGTTTACTTGACAAGGTTTTGTCTTATTGAAACCCAATCCAATCGTAATATTCTTAATACTCACTACCAGTTTTTGGTTTTACAATAAGCTCTCTGAGCACATCCTTTGTTAGTTTGTCCTTATTTTGTTACCTGACTTGAATAGTTATTGAACTGCTAAAGGGTATAAATATGCTTTATAATGTTTAATTGTCAGTGATATATTCATGCTTACAGTTATAATGGCTTCAAAATATTTGTTGAATATCTTATAAGGTGTTTTTTTAGGGTTTTGGATCTCACAATTATTGTTTTAAGCAAAAGGGACAACACTGTGCCCAGTGATCAGAAAACTTAAAAGAGTTTCCTGCTTTTGATTTGATGTGTGAATCCTTAATAATCTTCATACTGCTTTTAAACCTTGATGTTGCAATACCAAGATAACTCCATCTATAAGAGAGGAATGATAACCTGTTGCAATTTAGAATATTTATAATTACGTTATATTTAACGCAGCATACTGTCATCGCTATCTGCAGTACTCACGAATAACCGACGCAAGACCATGTCGCGCTTTTGAAATGATATAAAATGATTACTTTGGCTTTGCTTTAAGTTTAATATATACATAAGAAAAGAACAAGAAGCCATTGAATATAAATGTTTTATTTTTTTTAAAGACACTCTATTGAAAATTAAGTAGCTTACACTTACACTATCCTTTGATTCCTGTTGAAGTAAATTCAAAAGACACGTATACGTTAAGACAGCTCCAACAAAAATATTACATGTCTTAATGCACTGTTTTACTAACTAATCAATTAAAAATGTAAAGTCACATGCTTTCTGTTTGAAACGTACCGGCTTTTTTTTCTTGACACGTGTCACGACTGTAAATGTCTACGTATCATGATATTGGAAGATGTCCATTTTTATTCAACATAATACGTTGAGACCATCAGCCTGGAGACCATTTAGGCATATCATAATCCATAGCGAGGGATAGACTTAATAATGAAGGGGGACATTTGTAAAATGATATTAGACATAAATGATTTGCCTCTACCGTCTCTCAATTTGTCATCCTTCATTCAAAGTTTAATTTTTCAAAAATGCAGACACTCATCGCGGTTATATCGGATCAAGCTTTAACCAGTTAACTTATCAAGGCATTTTAACAATCCGGATACACTGTAATAATGTGTAATTATCAGCTTACAGTTTTGATATTGTATTAACTATGAACTTGAATTATGCCAAAGGGATGAGAACTATTCAGGCATTTGAGTACAATATTGAAGAGATAAAAGACGACATTTTCCCACCATATTGAGGGTTGGATTATTATCTACATCAGTTAATTCTCTCATTTTTTAAATTAAGATGAAGGTGCTTAAATATTTAACGACTTATCATCACATCACAATCAGATTATTTAAATTAATATGCAATGGCATATTCCCACCATTTGCGTATTGATGATTTGACTTTGTTACGGTCAAAGATGTTAAAATGACCAAGGCCAAAATCACCTTACGGGTTCTTAAATGAAACAAAATAAATACACTGAAATTTGGAATAAGTTTAAACAATTTAATACAAGTTCTTTCTTTTAGCACAAATAAAACACTTATAAATATCTAAACTTTGCCTTACATAAGAAACTTACAGTTTTGAGATACTGCTGCGAAATCCGCGCAATCCTAGGATATTTTAAAAATGTTTATATTCCACGCTATAGTCCGAGATTGTTCATTAATGTCCACGGTATCTTGAGTAAACTTGCAGTCGTATTCTTGCAATTCACAAGTCCCGGAATCCAGCTGGCAAAAGGTAAATCCAACACTTTCCTTGCGAAATCAAATGGCGATTTCCACACAATTTTCCACCAATTACAACGAAGCTCCACTTGGCTTAAAAGCTGAATCCAACGCACAATACACTTGTACATAAAATAATGAAATAACAGTTTATCTTGAATTCTCCATCCGTAATATATCGTTCATTCTCCAAAATATCGCTATCTCCTTTCTCCATCCAATGTTTAATTAGTAAACTCTACTCAGCTGTATAACTCCGTCCAAAAAATTGAACTCCTCCAGCAGTTCTGCAGCTACTCCAACACATTCAATTCCACTTCCAAAGTTTTAACTATCGACCTATCACCGACAAAGTCAATTCAACTTCTGCCCAAATTCAGTTTCCTTGGGCTTATTAATTTTTACATTTGCATAAAAAGTATTTTTTAACATACTAGGAATTTCCTATCTAGTATATTTACAATGCAATACACCTGAAATAGCAATTGGAATTCCCAAAGTGCCTGGGCTAAAGATGATCTGATCAATGATCTAATTATGAAAATTCCACATCATCTAGCATCTGATTGGTTATTTAGTTTATGCAAATTTGATAGGTTCATGCAATCATGCCTATTTTACCAAATTGAAATTACATGAGATTGCAACATCTCACACTAAAAAGTCCTTTATGAAAAAATTCCCTTAGTTAAATTAAAGATTTCAGTAATTAAAACTTCTCCAATTAAACAATTAATTAATCAACAAAAACAAATAATTCAGGTCCACATAACAACTTGTATTTTCATTCCGCTTAATTATTTATATCTTTGACTTTTTTTCAAGAACAACCTATTTCAAAAACAGAAGAGTTATAGTCTGTGTGTGTAAAAAGAAATTTGTTTTTATGATACGCGGTTTTGAAACAAAAAGTACTTCACATTATTAAAGTATTTGAGTAAACTGTTACGTGTAATGAAGAAGTGTCAGAGATAGTTTGGTAAAGAGTGTGCAGTCAATTTCAATCTACATTTATTTGTTCGTTATACTGACAGCATTGGAAAGTCAAGTCAAATGTATTCATTTATCTTGAAAATAAAACATTTGTTTCTCATTGAGTATTGTTTCATGGAGTTGTTTTCCTGTAAAAAGTTGCTGAAAGTATTCTCTTAGATAGGAACAATGATTATTTTTAAAATAAGATTTTCTATGAAACTTACTTTCAAATCACAACACATATGTCGTATTATATGCTGAGCAATATCATAAGTTGAACGCTCGTTTAAGATGACGTGTATAATAAAATAATAATCAGAACATTTGCAAAATAAGAATTCTTGCAAACAGGATTTTCAAATCACATTATTATTCATTTCATCAGTTCAGTTATTGGATAACTGAATGATCCTTTAAGACGATGTAGCTTCAGATGACCACTGCTTAACAACTAACAATATACATTATAGTTTCTCGACTCAAATATTGTGTTTCAATTTCAACAGTGGTGTGTACATATACGTCTTTAAAAAAATGAATTGAAATGAATAAACATCATTCGATAATATCAACATTTAAAGTATATACATTTTGTAACGTATAGTTATTCTTTCTTACTTTCTTATTGACATTGACTTTTTAAGCCTGTCATAAGTATCGCTATTGAACACCCTTGGGACCGGTGTGTTTGCTTTAAACGATGTTTGTAATCGCGTTTAAATATCATTATCATTTTAGATACGAAAGAGTGTTGTAATTGATCTGTGAAAAGCAAACTCTGACAAAACTGTTTGTTGCCAGATAAATATCTCAGGGCATTTTCAAATTCACGTTTTCTTATCATATGATAATTAATTCAATAAACATCTTTGCAAATTATTAATGAGTCACTTTAAAAGACACACGTCTTAATACATGTAAATCGCTATGCTATTTCTCGAAAGAATGGTGAAGTTCATATGTGTACTTTGAGGCCGTTAAATTATTGCTTTCCCTTTTGTTGCAATAATTGCGACATAATGTTGAACATCTACATCATCAAATTCATCAAATCTTACATCTACATTGTATATATGTTATCAGTGAAGATAACTGATTAGGAAAATTGTAGGCCTTATCAGTATTAGATTAATGATAATGAAGTTTGCTATCAACAGTATAGACAATCGATGAATAAGTGTGATATGAGCAGTAGGTTAAGAAATGGGAAAGAATGTCAAGATATTACATGCACTTTCAGTTGTAATATTCGTCTTTAATTAAGAGGAATATTTATGATGTAAATTTATGTATGTATCACAAAAAGCAAAACTTTGATTTTAAGATCTTGATGAGACTGCTTAATCTATAATCAAAATTTAATGAATTTAATCATTAAGTACAAGCAATTTTGTACTAATGACCATACTCAATTTTAACAGGACAGCATAAAACACTCTTCTTCCCGTGTCTATTTGTTACATATTTGACACAACTCAATTATAAATTATTCAAATTCAAAAAGCCACGAGGTATCAAAACTACAGATCATTAAGTTAAGCTTGCTAGGATAAAAATGGTTAATAGGTAATCTTCATTACAAAAAAGGCGTTATTTAAAAGAAATAATAAGTTTCTACTAATTGCCAATGGAACTTGATATATATTCGGTTTTGAGGATAAGCTAAAAATGTATATCACAATAAGAGATGAAAGAGATGATAACAATTGTCAAAGATAACACCAGAGAGATCATCTAATGCGTGAGAGAATGCTCCCAGCAATGCAAGTCATTCCCTTAAAATAACAACTTATAAGTACTCTATATAACGCGATTGTTTCTTATCTATTCTTATCTATCTTATCTAATCGAAATCAAATAATTTATCTAATTTGTAGTTAACTTTCCCATGATGACCACTGCCTTAAATGACAGTTAAAGATTTTTTCAGGCATCAATGCCGCATCATGCTCCTGACTGGTCACGCGCATCCTTTGGTCAAATACTGAAACCAATTATGATTCTTTAGACGACGAAGGTCGGGAAGGTATCTTTTAATCCTTGAGGCTAATTATAAATATAATACAGCGATCAGTTATTATTGAACCATCAAGTTGATACTTTGCTTGAATGCCATTAGAAATACATAATTCGCAAGAGGCTTAATCATGTATTATACGGGATAAACAATTATTTAAAGTTGTACTTTTAGAAGAATGGGGAACATGGACCAAAATGTGGGCACTAATTTTTAGCACATCTAGAGTATGGTGACTAGCATGTCCACAAATTTCTTTTAAATCATGTAAACTCAACCGTTTTTGTTGATTTTGGCTAATAAGCCTCCCCCTAATATTGCAGGTCTCCCCAAGTCGCCATAGGAAAACATCCTAGCATATGAATTCGGTCTAACTGGTACTATCCATAAGTTTTACAGGATGCAATTTTGCTTGACATGACACACTAAGTTTAACCAATTCCTCTTAATATTAATGAGTGGTGGTAAAAGAGTGCAAGTTGTGAAGAAAATAGGACTACGTAAAAATATAATTTCACTTTTAAAGTTGACTTTAATGCATAAACTCTTGTCTTTTAACATGTTTTTTTTTTTTATCTTTTTTGGAATGTAAGCGAAAAAAATATATGACCCGTCATATCGTACCTTAAGGGGCTCATCTAAAAAATTATATTTGAACCTTTAAAATGACACCTTGCTTTTGGTTATTGGATGCTCGATTGCGAAGTTACATCCAAATTGGTAAACGGCAGCAGGCTAATTAAGAAAACTATAGATCTGAGAAAATCGAGTTTCAAGTTTCTGTACTGGTAAAACCTGAATGGAGAATGGACTTTTTATCTCGGTTTTTAAAACGTTTTTCTTGTGTTTTGGATGTTGAAACCTGATTAATATGATAGAATACACTTCAAAAGTAACGTTTCTGATGAAATTAGACTTTCGAACTTGGACGTGATTTCTCAGAGTATCTCGTAATTTACTATGCCGACCTTAAGATTCCTTTCGATATCACGGGTCACATATATTTCTTTCATTGATATTCACTTGAAAGCGACCATTCTACTCCTAAATCTGAAATAACACAACATAAGGAAAATTGAGGAAATAAAATTATGCTCATTAACTTTCCTTGCGCCGATAATAATGATGGAAGCGCATTGGTTTCTATGTGTTTTTTTATGACTGGGGGCTATGTATCACAATTTTTCTCATGCTCTGGTATATCATGCACGCTATTCATCAAAACCTTATCTCTTTGATATGATCTCCTGATGTAATTTTATTCAGATACCTTAACCCATGTCACATGCCAAAACATAACAGCGATTGAGCATACTTAAAGGAAACACATGACTGTTTAGTTATAGATTGATTTGTTGATGAATTTTTATTAATAATTTTGATGAATGCCTTAGCAACTATACACCCTGTATGCCATAATGTCCAGATTAAACTTTAACTAAAGTCAAGATTTTAGGGCCTCCAATTGCCATACAATTTAATCATTCATTCATTCATTCATTCTTTCTTTCATTTAATTAATTATATAAGTATGACCTTAACAATCTCCAGTTCATATAAGTCAAATTCTCAAAAAAGATGTATTAGACGTTTAAGTTATCGATTTCATTTTATCAGATTTAGAAAATAGACCATAGATTTCTAATATCATAATAATAGTAATAAACAAGAATATAAATAAAAAAAAATAGTAATGATAAAAAAACAGAAACTCCTTAAACACTAAAGATACAATAAAAAAAAATCTCAACAAACGATATATCAAATAATCATTTTAGTAATTGGTTTATCTAAGAATAACCGCCAGTGGGATCGTTTAATGCGTGAGAGACTGCTCTAAGCAAATCAATTAATTCCCTAAAAATAACATCTCTATAGTATTTATAGCAAGTATACGTCTTACTGAAACCAAACCTATGTAATTTGTACTATTATTTCTAGCGTATATCACCAGTACTTATTCTGGTCGCACCATTGTTCCATGGGCACATCCTTTTGTCACACGTTATCGGTCTTTTCATCTCGTAATTGATGCATTCCTTTTTGTTTGGTCAAAGAGACTTCCACTGATGGTCATTTCAGAAACTAAGAGTTGTGAATACTTCATTAAAGTTTACTTAACATCGTGAGAAGTTTTACTTTTCCTTACTTTATGTCAAAGAGTCATTAAAGCGCAACAATAATTATTAACTGGAAATTGAGTGTCCTTTTACTACCGTTCGACAATATATATTTTCCCGTTTGCATTTTTTTTTTTTCAAATCAAGGATTTTAAACAAAAGTTGTTTGACTCATTTATATTTTTGTTTTCATAAGTTGCAAAAGAATTTATTCAATAAAAATAATGATTGTGAAGACTAATAATCTATGAAGACATTTTACATTAAATGTTCAAGTAATAGGGTATACAAATAGAAGACCTATAGTGTCCATATCAAAGAACAACACTAATACATCGAAAATTACTTTAATGATATGTTTGTTTTTGTTTTGTTTTGATTAATTGAAAAGACTCAACAAAAATAAGTATGCCATACTGAATGCGTCAGATCGAAACATATCAAAACATTGAATTAAAATATATGATTATTATCAGAATAGGAATTTCTATGAAAGTATTATTATTTTTTTTTGTAACTTACGTTTAAATCAATTTACATCTATGTCGTATAATATGCTAAGCATATCATAAGTTGACGTTTCTTCGTTCCAACCCTTGTGTATGGTATAAAATAAATGGAAAACAAATATTATTCAAATATTAGCATTTAAAGTAATTGTATTTTGTAGTTATTCTCAGATACTGCTTTTCTAAATTAGAACTACTTTACCCAATATAGTCAGATAAATTTTGTATCATCTAAAAATTATAGCATGAGTGTCAAGTTGGATGTATATGCAATTTTTTGTTGCAATTGGTAGTTTAGAGCGTGTACTTTAAGAATCTGAATGATGCCAAAAATTGCCACGCTTGAGCAATGTTTGTTATTGGTGTCAAAAGCTGTACCCCCTTTTTTACATGCCATGTTAAGTGTAACAGATCTCATTTCAGTTGTAAATATATCATGTTTGGTATCAAATTGAAGCTAATGAAATATATAATGTATCTCTCTGAAAATTAAGTCATTTGAATGCTTCAACTTCAAAATGGCCGCCAAAATGGCATATTTTTAATGAAATCGATCAAAATATTCTGAACTTTCTATACAGTGGAACATTAAATGAAGATTGTTTGTCCTTAAGATGTACCATTCAAATATTTAAATTTTAAAAAAAATATACATAATTATATACGACTTGAAACTTCAGCTCTAACACCGTTCGCTTTGCGCAAAAACAGGTTACATCAACTTCAAAACAGCATTAAATGTATTGAATATTGAAAATAATTAATCGAAAATGGCTTTGTTTGTTACAACATAAGCATCCCTTCCCACTTTTGTGTGGAACTTGTTCCAAAAAATCATATGAGCATTGATAATGAGGTCTAGCATATTCACTCAAGATAGGATACAGCATCATCAATATAGCATTAAAACATTTGATATTCAAAATAATTAATGAATGGTTCTTGTACTTCAACAATAACATTTTTAACCAAATAATGTCTTTCACGTGTTATAAATTAAAAATATCGTCGAAAAAGAGACCCAATACGACCGCCAAAATACCCCTACAATATACGCATACTTAACTTAAGAAAATATAATTTTGGCGGCCATATTAATACATGTGAATTGCACAGCTTGGTCAGTATGTCTTTCATAATCCCTAAATTGTATTCATTCATTACTTTGAAAATAGAGCGCTTCAAATGCTGTTTTAATGTAAATTTAATGTCACTGTAACCAGTTTCCTTGTATACAATGATTCTTTTGCTGCCATTTTGAATCTAATTATTGTGGCTATTTTGGATTTTCAAATTTCGTGGGAAATAATTTTGGGACACATGATCCGCTTAAAGTCATTTACATGGATTACTTTAGATATTTAATATCGTTAATGCTGGGCTAATGTGTTTTTGAAATCCATTTTAGTGCATAGAAATATACCTTTTTAGCCATTTTGAACCTCAATATGGGCATGTTCTTGGATTTGATACCTGTTAAAACCTATAAATGGGACAAAATGTTCTCTGTTCTCTAAAATCATCCTGCATTGATCATTTTGAGTATTTATTGACTTCAGTGATGTTTTATAAAATTCCATTTATGCGCATTTCTCTGTTGTATCATCTAAAATCATCCTGCATTGATCATTTTGAGTATTTATTGACTTCAGTGATGTTTTATAAAATTCCATTTATGCGCATTTCCTGCGTTGTTGGGACGACAGCTTATTTTCTTAAGTATTTGAACTGTCCATGTTTATAACAATAATGATATATATTATTTGTACAATATTGCTTTCTCTAGTGAGAATTTATGATATTGGGCATATTAGCAGATTTGTTTCGTTCGATTTAATGAAAATATGCAATTTTGGCGGCCATTTTGAATTTGAAGCACACAAAATGACGGTATGGTATTAACATTACATATTTCATTAGCTTTAATTTGATATCAAATATGGTATGTTTACACAAAAATTTCCGATTTGTCATATATAAGGCGTATTTGAAAAAGAGGGTGTGGCTTCTAACGCAAATAACAAAAATTGTAAGGTATTAACATTACATAATTCATTAGCTTTAATTTGATATCAAACATGGTATGTTTACACCAAAATTTCCGATTTGTCATACATAAGGCATATTTGAAAAAAAGGGTGTGGCTTCTAACGCAAATAACAAAAAGTTGCTCAATTTTTGGCATCATCCACAAGCTCTCAACTACCAATTTCCTCAATAAAATTGCATATATACCCATTTTGACACTCATGCTGGGGATCTATCTGACTAATAATATGAAAATTGCTAATAGTTTGTCCAGTCATAGCATAAATTGAATGATCCTTAAAGACGCTGTAGCTTCAGATGACCACTACTATTAAATTACAACATTTACTTTCTCGACTCGAGTGTCAAACATTTTGTTTCAAATTCAACAGTGTATAATACGTCTTTTGAAGAAAATTTGAATTGAAATGAATAAACATCATTCGGTAATATCAACATTAAAAGTATATATACATTTCATGATTTTGTAAGCTATAGTTATTCTTTCTTACGTCTAATTGACATTGACTTTTTAAGCCTGTCATTCGATTGCGCTTTTGTAATCAAGGAGTGTTCAGTCAAACACCCATGGGACCGGTGTGTTTACTTTACACTATGTGGGTAATCGCTTTTAAATATCATTATCATTTTAGATACGAAAGAGTGCTGTAATTGATCTGTGAAAAACAAACTCCAGCAAAACTGTTCGTGGTCAGATAAATATCTTGGGGCAATCTTAATCACACATTTGCATCAAAGATGATAATGAATTCAAATATCTTTACACTCTTTGGAAATCGTGATTTTAATTGCTTTGAGCACACGTCTTAATGCCTGTCAACCGCTATGATATTTCTAGAACGAAATGTAAGGTTTATATGTGTAATGTGGCGTCATTTAAACAGGATGGTGTAACTGTTTCCTTGCTTTCCTTTTCTTTCACAATAATTTATCTAAATCTGGCATCTACATGGAAGAAATTTCCCCATTTAGGTAGAATACGGTTTTTTGTGAGATCTAGACTTTTTGTGGAGAAGTTTTAAAATTCAAAGTCAAATACCGTATTACGTTCTCTTTCAAACCCTCTAATAATTTGCAAAGCAGTCAACTCGTTGTAATAGGTAAAAGAGAAAAAAACGCTGTTAATTCAGGTGACAATAAAAGTCCTGCTTCATTGAAAAGTGTTGTGTACAATCAGCATAAGATAACTGATAACGAATGACATCAGTTTAAAATAAATAATGAATAAGTACTCTATTAACTGTAGATAACTAGTGAAGGAGTGTCAGCAGTAAATAATGGATAAAGAAGTATGCTATCAGCAGAAAATAACTGTTAAAGTAGTGTGCTATCAGCAGTAGATAGCTTATGGAGTAGTTTGCTATCAACAGTGAATAACTGGTGAAAAGGATGCTATCAGCAGTAGATGAACACCTCCCTTGACTTTCCACGCGGCCTCAGCACACTTTACAGAGCACATGCATACAATCAGTTGTAATTATTGGGTTAAATCACTACTTGGACTCCCTTGCGTAACCCTAGCTTGAGAAATTCACATCTTCATGAGAATATACAGTTTCCACACACTCAGCTCCAGCAAGACACGAACGCGAAACGATCAATAACAGCTCATGTTTAACAGTCCGAGAACTGAGCTAGCGAGATGATAATATGAAGTACCGTAGATAACTGATTAAGACGTTTTTTCTACCAATAGCAGATTGATTACAGATAAAGATGTCTGTTATCAGCTGGAAAGGCTCAGATTTACTTCTATGAACTATCAAAATTATCTTGTGCAACTAGTCTGTTATCTGATAATTTGATATGAATTTCAATATTCCAATAATAAGTAAAATTTGTTGAATCGTTCGTACACTTGATTAAAGTTACACTTTAAACATTGTTAAATTTCAGACCTACAACCACGACTACATCCTTCAGTTACTAGGGCTCTTTTATTCCCATAGGACCCATTTTATCACTGTAAATTATCACATAAAGTTTAAAGTACTTTTATTTACTCATTAGAATCAATGCGCTCTTTTCTATTAATTAATGACCACATTTGTAACCGCATCATAAAGACAAAGCGGTGTAATTTGTTGCATGATTGAGTCAACTAATTGAATTTCAAATATCATTGTCCTTTATAATTTCACACACTTGAATCAACAGCGCGTTTAATCAAAGTATTAATAGAGGGCTTAAGTGTCAAATTTTGATTCAAAATTTGATGCAAAAATTAAATTATCATAGTTTAGATACCATATATTCCCTTTTATATAGGATCAAAGACCCAGGAGATAACTTGTCTACATTTGAGTTCATTTGAACAAACCACAGATTTAAAATAACAAATAATGGCAGGTTATGGCAAATGCGTGCGTTCTTTGTGTGCTTTTAACATTGTATACAAATTGTATACACATTTTCTCACATCTTGCTTTTTCAATGGGCCTTATTGAAACTCTAAATTCCAACTTCCAGTTTTATTTTACATAATATAAAACACATCTTTTCATTCGATCGAAGCACTCTCAATAAAGTCAGTAGGTCTGCCCAAATGCCTCATTAAAAGACAAATATTTGGGTTCACAAAGTTCAATTAAACGAATTACTCTTACCGCACACAAGAAACTTGTCAATCAAAGTATGGGAGGCAAAAGCAAATAAGTCAGGGATTTTTGCTTTTGATATCGATCGTGCTAACACAAAAGAATTGTTATGGATTGCCAATACTCAAGTGGGGATTATTTAGGCCAAGAAAAAAAATTGTTGTGATGTCCTCAAGTGGAATTTCTGAAAAAATGAGTCGGTCGGTCGGAATATATTTTTTTTTAAAGCATCTAAATTATGAAATTCGGTGCATTTTCCACTATTTTCAAAATATTTTCTAAAAAAAACCCAATCTGGGCAAAATTGGGTGCTTTCCCGACCCTTTTTTTTTTTTTTTTTAATAGGGTCGGTCGCTGAGGCAACAAAACATTTTTTTGGCCTTATACTTATTGACTCCAGTAAAAGAATCGGCAATGGGTTGACAAAATGTGTTACAAAGCTTACAAAATGCATTGTTATATTACAAAAAACATTAAACTAGGTTAGTGTATTTGTAAGCCGAACAACCATTAGTCCAAAATTATATAGTCCGATAATTGTTATAGATGAAATATATAAATCATGTCGAACTTTAAAAGTAATACAGGCTGGATTAAATGTCAGAATAAATATGTTATTTCCAACTGGACACAGTAGTTCCCATATCTACGGAATCCAGTGTGTGCCATCGTGCGTTGGAAGATTGATCGCACCCATGATCACGCTACTGGAACATAATGTGCTACATAGGAATGTCACGTGGCGGAGGTCACGTGCAGCAATGAAATGTTTTGAATGTTCGCAGTATATGCAAGTGATAAGAGTACATAACAAAAGCTTTGGACACAACAGATACTTGTCGCAAATGGGGCAAGCGCCAATCTGCCGTGATATTGAAATTGAAATGTAGTGATTATACGTTAATACGGTTCATCGAATATACTAAGTTTAAGTTTGGGTCGAACAGGTTCTTCAGTTTTCTGTCAAAACATTTGTCTCTGAACATCGACTAGACTTTTGTTACTTCGATTACGTACATATATACAACATAAAATCATTAGCCGTTTCTTTAATTCTATAGTAATATTTCGCAAAGAGTGCTGCGGAAAAATAATAGATGGGAAACATACATACTTTGACATGTCTATGTAACTGAAAAGAGAACACGGTCTGCAAGTGAAATCTTACACAAAGATTATTTAGTAAATGTTTACTGAACAATTTTGTTCATATTTTTAACCGTTCGCGGTCAAAGGTGTGACGAAAATATGATGGATGAAAATCTTACCCAGCCTCCAAGAATAACAGTGCACAGTCACTGAAAAAGCTACCCTGTAAACGAAAGCTCAAATAAATAAATGAAATATTCTTTAGTTTGGTAATATTATTACTCGGCATATCTAACTGTGTAACAAATATTTCTTAAACTCGCTGCTTGCATGCTGCTGACAATTTAACCAATATGAAACATTAGTAAATCAAGAGAAATCTCATGAGGAAGATGCATTATGTAGACATTATTCCAGTTAAGTTTGATTTATCCACATTATTCGTCCACAGACAGTCCATGCAAACATGTAGCTGGTTTACATCTTCAGCGAGTAGCCGTTGCACTATACACATGCAGTCGACGATGTTGAAAGAACTGGCCACGTGAACTATGACGCCTCATCCGCTTTAACAAAATATTGACACTAAATGTCCACGAGTTATTTTACGACCAACATACGACCGTATTAATTTAGACACTCTAAGGCTGCTTGGCATCCGTTGGTTCTCACACTTTTTTCAAAGAAATAAATAAAGACGTGAAAGGAGACAACTTCGTTTAATTGAAAAACTTTCCCGCGTTAAGTGTGCGAAGTTAATCAAATAGCCAAAACGCAACATTGGTATTGTGTGAAGTGACTACAGGAGGTTTCTATTTCATTATAAAGTTATTCTTACTCAATTAGTCCCATGTCACGGTGAAATTCTGAGACAAATATAAATGATGTTTTAAGAGTGTTAAAGATTTGACAAGAAATATATGGAAAACTTGTAAGACTTTACATCTGAACCTGTAAACCTCTTTTTACTTCAGAAAATGGGACATTAGACAAAAATTTAAAATGGTATCTGAATGATTTACACTGTCTTGTGTGTTCGATAATCTTTTTAGTTGTCAAATTGATAAGCTTTTTGAAATTTTTTATCAATCTCAGGGTAAGTTTAGACGTACATTGCTTGTCCACATGCATTTGGAAACTAAAATTTGCTCAGCCTACTCCCGTGTAAGAATTTGACCAGTGTCTTGAATTTCGCAAGAAATGTACTGGCCCAAGGCGTACCAAAGGTACTATGCGCAGAAGTTTCACTTTATATTTATATTTTGTGTTGACACTTAGCATGAGAAAGTCTCTAGATATGATAGTGTATATAGAGCTTGATAATCAAATATTGGCTTAAGATTTAATTGTGTTTTGTGTAGAGATAGTAGCTGTAAGCGTTTTCTCACGCACCTTTACAAAGCACTTTTGCACTGCGCTTGACCGGGCCATGCCTAGTTCGTTGTGGTATTCTTAAGACTCTGCTAATTGCAAGACGAAACTGATTCTGCATGATTTGTATTAAACTTGCAGCTTTATATTGCACTTAACTACTGGGCCCTTGACTCATGGATACAATGAACATGACAAAGTTAGAAGAATTCTTACCTGTGCAGTCATCTTAATACTCGCCTAACCCCCCCCCTAAATTTTTGGAACGGAACCCCCTATGAACTTGGTTTTACTATCAATAGATAGTTATGGTCCTCCCCTATCCAACGATAACAAGATCACAAAATTCGGCCAAGGCGTTACGTAATTATGACGTCATAAAGGTCGAAAATAGGAAAACTAGAATTTTGGGAAAAATGGCCACCAAAATCATTTTTTTTCTAAATAACAGAATTTCATCGGTTTTTTATGCATATAACGAAGGGAAATGACAATTCTAACATGCCCTGCAAGTGTCAGCCTCATAGCATGCGTATTTTTTTTCAAAATATCAATTTAAAATTGTCATAAATGTCGCCGGGTTGCAACACCCCCCACCCCTACACCCCAACTTTGACGGCCTACCCTAACCCCACCTCAGGTGGTACCCCCCTAATTTTTTCAACAAAATAACCGAAAAGGATGTAAAAGAGATTACCCAAAAGCCTGGGGTCGGTTGCTTTTGCGGAAAAAATCTTAGGTTGCAACAACCCCTCCTGGTTAGACGAGGGTTAACACTTTGCATGGCAGTCATAATCACCAAACGCCCAGGGGGGCCACTGACATTACAAGGTGAACACCATGCGTGTACAAAAATACGAGTAAAAAGGGTAGTTTTTTACGATCAGGCGATGTACTCGTGTGCACTGGAAAGGGTATCAAAATTGCAAAAAATTCGAAATAAGGGTATAGTTTACAAAAGCTTGGTACTTGTTAAGGGTATCAAAATCAGATATTTCCTAAAAATGCCGATTTCAATCAAAATGAACAATTGCCTGTAACTTTTTTTAGCTTCATTTAACTTTGTTATATTGACTTTATGAGCAATGAGTTGTTAAAAGGGTAATAAAATAGCCAAGAGGATTAGAATATCTTATGGTAAACATTGATGAAGGCTTACTTGAAAAGGGTATGTTTTTTCAGATTCATGGATTTGTTTTGAAAATACTTGTTTAGGGTGGGAAAAACATAACAAAATACTTGTTTAGGGTATAATATGAATGATGGATAAATACTTGTTTAGGGTCCATTTTGAAAGGCCATTTATGAGCACTGGGTGTCCACCCTGCAATTACAGTGGCCCCCGGGACCAAACGTCAACCACCTAGATCATCATGATCATTGACAGTAAAATGACCTAAACAAAATGACAGCCAAAAACAATTGCTTTCCTTGAACAACACAGTTTTCGTCAGAAAAATATTATTATTGGGTTTCGATTGCTCACTGTATTATTGATTCAATTATTCAGCCATATCCTAAATGATTCAAAGTAGTTTTACCTCTAGACGACCATGGTGTTGCTCACCAAATTATATATCATACACAAAGAAAAAACATGCTAGACCCTGTTGACTGTCATCTATGGGGGACATTTTTTCTGTGTGTATTATTAGTTTCTCAAAATGGAATATCAAACATCTTTGTGTATCAATTTCAGCAATTGTATTTACGTCTTTAAATTAAATTTTCAACTGAATAAACCTACATCATTACATAACATTAAATGTATTTTGTAACTTATATCGTCATTTCTATATTTCTTTGACATGAACGTTTTAAGCCCGTCATTAGATAGCGCTTTGTAATCAAGGGGTGTTCAGTCGAACACCCATGGGACCGGTGTGTTTACTCTACTCTATGTGGGTAAATTTGCTTTTAAATATCATTATCATTTTAGATACGAAAGAGCGCTGTAACTGATCTGTGAAAAACAAACTCAAGCAAAACTGTTCGTAGTCGTAAAAGTATCTGAATATATTTTCAGAAAAAAACTCCCAATCTTTCTCGCATGAAGGGTCAACCTGTATCCTTTCCAGTCCCTTTAAATATCCATGCCTTTTCATTTTCAGTATAATTTACAGCTACAACGCCTGACTATTTAAATCGAATCATATAAAATTCGAAATATTTTTAGTGCGCAAATGTAATAATAATAATAATAATAATAATAATTGTCCCACTTATATAGCTTTTTTTCGATTGAACATCGGGTCAAAGCGCTTATTACAATTATTACATTACCAATATAATATGGCCAGCTGTCTTTTACAATACCCTTGGTATCGATATACCATTAGAGGGGAGCGTGGCCGAGCGGTAAGAGCACGGGTATCGTAATACAAAGGTTGTGGGTTCGATCCCGAGCCCGGCGGTTAACGTCTCCTTGTTTCCTTGGGCAAGAAACTTTACTCTAATTGCTCCGTGGTTCGGACGTCACGTTAAGCCGTTGGTCCCCTGTACGAATGCTCCTTCTTGGGGCGTTGCATACAGTGTATACCTGGTGAGTCTATAACGCTCGGGACGACGAAGCAATGGAGACTATTTGCCTTGCTCAAGGGCATAACTCGTTGGCGCTAACGGGGCTCGAACTCACGACCTACGGATTACGAGTCCTGCTCTGTTCCGCTAGACCACACAAGCTTGTTGGGCTAATACAGTAATTATTAGCCCAAATGTAGTTCGATAATTACAAATGAAATAAATCATGTTGAACTTGAAATGGCATGTGCACAAGGCGATGTTAGATGTTATGGTAAATGTCTCAATCGCAACATTACCGGATATCGTTATTTCTCATATCTACGGAATCCAATGTATGCCATCATGCGTTTGAAGATTGATCGCACCCGTGATCACGCTACTTAGAGAATGTAATATAATGCGCTTCATAGGAATGTCACGTGGCAGAGGTCACGTGCAGCAATGTGATGTTTTGAATGATTCACGGTGTATGCAATTGATAAGAGTATGTAACAAAAGCTTTGGACAAAACACTGAATCTGAGGACTCGAGTCATAGCCGTCGTTCTCATGAGCTCTCATCTGCTCATGCACTTGTCGTACCGTACATTGTTCAAAGGCCAATTCTGTGTGAACCATGCCCTTACCGCTACATGATTGCTATATTGTAGTATTGTTACAGTATATCTAACATACCAAGTTCATTTACGAGTTGAAAAAGATCTATTGCGTACAAACCATCTTCTGAAAACATTGCCAACATATCTTAATTCGAATGCTTAAGCGAATACAGAAAACATAAGTAAGATTGGGAAGTAGCAGAGCCACGTTTTGTCAAAATTGACCATTTTGATCAAAAACCGACATCATCATCTTGTTCAGCATAAAAATCTGCTTCTAGACATGTGTACTTTTATACGATTTATACAATTAATTAGTTTGATATTTTTAGCAAAAAGGAAAAATGTTAGAGTAAAAAACATTTTATGCAAGTTGTGGGTGTACCCCGGCCTTAACCGACAGAGCGGCATTTCAATGGCTATACCCAAAATATCAAACCCTAAAAGAAAATCGAACTTTCTCACAGCACTATGCCTAGCATACTAAACACTGCAAATCATCCGGGAGGATCAGTATACATTTCGAAGTCACCATGGTCACCGGGCATTACACCACAGCATCGCAGGTTTTCCCTTGAGTTTGCAGCTCTATTACCAAGCTGATGGTTGCCCTTCTAAATTTTGACCTGCCCCTGGATTACAAAAATGTCCAGATGTGCCAATTAAGCTATCGTATTTCGTGCAAAATAACAATAATTTATTAGACACTTCAGGTAATTTTTAAATTATCAATCAAATTTGCTTCAAATGAATTTTAAATAAAAGCAGGTGATCTAAAGAATCCAAACCCGTTTGAATTTTTCAAATCCGACCTTCCGTTGCAAAGTTATGAAGGTTTTTGTATTAATTTAACTAATTTTGGAGACCGCAGGATAGGGGATAAATCTTTTAGTTTCTTTATTTTCGCCAAGCAAGGTCACGGCACCAATCCAGTTACACCTCTTGTCAATACACAGAGTAATTTGGTCAATATTTTAATTGTCTGAATGTATATTACACACACAACAGGTGTTATTTTGCAGCTTTTTGCGCCCACACATGCGCGGGATGTTTAAAGATGATTAGTTCCGCATGATAAAGAGCTGATCAAAATTGCTTTAGGCGGAAGAACAGGCGCAGAAATTACACCCAAACAGTCATTATTTTTGCCGCTTGTTGTTTATTTACATTTGATTTAACAGATATATTTAAAAAAAATCTTGAGTGTGCATGGATGTCCACATAACTTGTAGACAACTGAAATTCTCTTTTCTTCACTTCCAAAAAAATTGGCAAACCTTTGTAAAATCAATAACTCTGCAACCACAAATCAGAATTTTTTAGTACAAATAAGTGGCTGTGCATGGACAAAATCATCTTCCTGATAACATATTCTTAAATAAAAATGGTCTATCATATTGCGCGGAACTCAGAAAAACATCTGAAAACGCAGGTGAAAACGTATCTAGAAACACTTTATGTCAGTATCAAAACAAAACTATCAAGCCCACTTAAAGTCATGCCTGCTTGAATATGAACTATGCGTCAATGTATTTGTGTGTCAGTGGTGTGAAAAATCAACGTTCTCCTGCCAAGTAATGGGTAAATGAAGTATCTACAATAATATTTATGAAACTTTCTCACACCCGAGCGTTGATTTCGATACAATATCTCAAAATATTCTTCTTTTCATATTTGAGTGACTCTATAACAACGCAAATTGTGAAACATTCTAAATATCAAATTTTACAAATTTGAAAAAGTTGAGTTTTTTTCCAAGGTATGAGTTGTGAAAAAATACACAAAACCCATAAATCTTTATTTTTGTTTCAAGTGTGCTTTCAATTAGTTCAGCCAAAAGTCACCGTTTTTATCTCAATAGTTTTATGATACTCATCCTGCTCATACAAAATAACCGGTCCCATTTCTACAGGATTGCGACACGTTGTTTACACGACAAAACCCGGGTACAAAACACGGGTAACCGTTTGACACGGGTTTTGAACAAACCGATTTTTTTGCGTTTCTACAGGAAGACTTACCCGGGTCTCTTGAACTTTAACGTCAATACCTGGATAAGCATACTTGTGTAGAAATAGGCAAAGAGATCTTTCCCACGCAAAAACTTAAGTGAATGATTTTTAGATGTAGCAGTTTTCAAAGCACAATTATTTCCTTATTATGTCACATCATTTTAAGAAGTTATTCTAAGGATCATTTTACATCCCAAGATTAGTATGCGACATCTAATTGGGTTAGAATAACTTTATAATGAAATAAACACCTCCCCAACATGTAGTCACTTTTCACAATACCAGTGTTGCTCTCTGGCTATTTGATCGATTTCGTCTGCACACTTAAGGCGGGAATGTTTTTCAATAAAACGGTGTTGTCTTTTCAAAATGCCTTCAAATATACGGGTGTAAAAACAGCCCGGAGTCCCTGAATTAATGGGTCGTATGTTGGTCGTAACATTATGTGGACATAGAATGTCAATATTTTGTTAAATGGAAGCATGATCAGAGCTGATCCGGTCGTAGATGCACACTATACACATGACCAACGTTTTCATCGTTGTGTATAACATATTCTAATGTGTTTTTCATGAAAAAAGATGAAACGTTTAGCAAGACGGTGTATAGAAGATGAACACAAAACAGAAAAAATCTGAATGGATAATATGAAACTTTATAGAATAAAATTATTGAGTGAAGGCGGGACGTTGAAACGCCGAGGCCTTAGTTTTTATAATAGCGAGTTGAATTTTAAGAAGAACGCCTTGGTTTTGAATAGTGTTGTCAATCTTTTAAAAACATATTTAAAAATACCTTGTGGAATGTTAATTCATATATGTGACCCGTCATATCGAAAGGTACCTTAAGGTCGGCAAAATTAAAATTGATTTTTTGGTCTCATCTGAAAGA
>JXSR01S029680.1:10258-23712 GCA_000969725.1 Ophiothrix spiculata | reverse complement strand
AAACGTCAGCAAGCTCGCAAATCATCAAAAACCTCTTATCAAAACCCAGAAAACGCCAAAAAGAAACGTCAACAAGTACAACGATTATATCAGGATCCCGAAAAAGCACAAATCAAACGTCAGCAAGCTCGCAAATCATCAAAAACGTCATATCAAAATCCTGGAAAGGCCAAACGCAAAATTCATCAAAGTCTTTCAGACAGACAAAAAAGACAATCAAATATATAATCTGTCATACGAGATTTTGAAAGATCATGCAGAGAAGGTCAGCAGTTGATTTATACTTGCAAAATATGCAACAGAATTTTTTTCAAACACCAGGTTCAAGCATTCAAAGAAGACAAGTATAATGAACGTATTCTTTCTAAGTGTGTTTTGGCCACTAGCTTTGATGAAGAGTCTCTTCGTGACAATAAACCTTGGATTTGCAGTACGTGTCATCAAAATATATATAAGCAAAAGACTGTCCCAAGGCTAGCAATGATTAACAAATTGACTGTACCTGACCAGGTTCCACAACTACTCAGATTAAATATGCTTGAGAGACACTTGATTGCTCCAGCAATTGCATTTATGAAAATGATCCCATTAATCAAAGGTGCTCAGAAGGGTATTCATGGACAAGTAGTTTGTGTCAAAGCTGATGTCAATTCTACTACAACATGTCTACCCAGACTTCCCACAGACCAAAATCTCATCAGAGTAAAACTAAAGAGAAAACTTGAATATAAAGGACATCATATTTGCCAAGATGTAAATCCAACAAATTTAAAGGAAGCACTCCAATGGTTGAAAGAAAATAACCCAAATTATGCAGATATTAATATTGATTTTGAAGCTTTTGATAATATAATTAATGATCAATTAATTGACAATGATAAGGATATTGAAGAACCTTTAGTTGAATCAGAAGATGGTGAAGAAGATACACTTGATTCTGATGAACATGATACAACTCCACAAGAGGACAACCTTGCCGATACACATCCTGCCCCGAACTCTGTACCAACAAATACTGAAAGTAATGATTCGTGTGATGAACAAAGTCAACAAGAGAAGGAAGAACTAATTAGTGATGATGTCACTAACACATCAGTGCCTCTGTACTCGTTTCTTCATCCTGTGGACTTTGCTCAATACACGGCCGATAAACGTGATACATCAATTTTATCTGTTGCTCCGGGTGAGGGAAGCAAACCAGAGAAAGTTCTTGAAATGGAAGCATCATGCTTTCCTGTTGAATTTCCAGATGGAGCCAATACATATGTAGAGAAACGAAAACAGAAACTCTCACCTTCAAGGTACTTTAACTCAAGGTTATTTTCAGCTGATAACAGGTTTGCTAGAAACCCTGAATATATCTTTTTTGCACTCTATGCAACGGAGGTACACCAGATTCATTCAAATGTTTCGATTGCCATTCGAATAGGTTCTAATAAGTCTTCAAGTGGCAAAGAAATAACAGCATCGATGTTGCGTGACCATGAGCAAGTAAAAAAACTGATTCAAAGAGATGAAGGATATCGTTTCCTCACTCAGATTAGAGGCACGCCAGCATATTGGGAAAGATCAAAAAAGGACCTTTTTGCAATGATTCGGCAACTAGGTATTCCTACTTGGTTTGTAACGTTCAGTGCAGCAGATAGGCGTTGGATGCACATCGATAATGCACTTCTAATATTGCAAAGAAAATTGCCAATGACTCAAGAGCAGCACAAAGATATGACATGGGAACAACATTGCGACAACATCATGTCTAATCCTGTTGCGGCAGCCAGAATGTTCCAACAGAGAGTGAATATTTTGATTAATAATGTAATCATGTCAAGTGCTAACCCTATTGGTAAAGTACAGGATTATTATTATAGGACAGAGTTTCAGCAAAGAGGTTGGCCTCATATCCACATGGTAGTATGGGTAGAGAATGCCCCAAGATTTGGTGAAAGTTCTGAATCAGAAGTCACGGAATTTATTGATAAGTACGTATCAGTTGAGCTTCCTCCTGAAACAGATCAAGAATTGCATGAAATTGTTAGCAATGTGCAGATGCATAGCAAGAGACATACAAAATCTTGTAGAAAAGGTGGGAAGGTCTGTCGATTTAATTATCCCAAGCCACCATCTAATAGAACATTCATTTGCGAACCAGCTAACCCTGTAGAAGGGAATGAAGACGATCCAGGCTATCAAGAAGCGTTGGCAAACAGAGAAGTTGAGGAAATACAAGCAAAAGAGACTTTGAAATATATGTGGAACATGCTGGAAGACCCGGAAAATTCAAACATGGATTGGAATGACATTCTGCAGCAAGAAGGCTTAACACAGGATGAATTTGAAAGGTGTTTGTCAATAGTGTCCAGAAGGCAGACAGTTTACATCAAGAGAAATCCAAAGGACGTATGGGTGAACAACTATAATTCCCATTTGATTCGCTGTTGGAATGGAAATATGGATATCCAATACGTTCTTGATTCGTATGCATGTGCTACATATATCGCTTCTTATATATCAAAATCAGAGAGAGAAATGGGTGACCTGTTGAGAAATGCACAAAAAGAGGCGTCAAATGGAAACAGTGAGGCGATAGAACAGCTTAGAAAACTTGGAAGTGTCTATCTTCAAAATAGAGAAATAAGTGTCATGGGAGCTATCTATCTCATTTGCAGCATGCCATTACGAAAAAGTACTAGAAATGTGACATTCATTCAAACTTCATTGGATGGACAAAAAATATCATTGCCATTAGAACAACTGCAAGCAAATGCTGGTAAATCTGATCAGGTTTGGATGACAAGTCAAATTGAAAAGTACGTAGCCAGGCCCAAATCAGCTAAATATGATAACATGTGTATGGCCAGATTTTTCTCTGATCATTATCAAATCTCAAGCAAAGCAGATAATATTAGTCCTGATCCAGATACTGACTCGGATGATTATGAAAAAGAAAATGCAAATGCTAATGATGGAACTGACGATGAAGAAGATGCCACATCTCTAACTCAGGGTAAACCTAACAGAAAAATCAAACGAACTGATCCAATTCAATTAGAAAATACCTCAATCAAAATGAAAGAAAGGTCATCAGGTAAACCAGCAGTCATTCGCTATCCTCGAATATCCGCAACAAAAGATAGAGAAAGATATCATATGAACATGCTGCGTCTTTATCTTCCACACAGAACAAAGGAACTCAAACCATCAAGTTACCAAACCTATGAAAATTATCATCTGAAAGGTTGCACAATTATCAATGGCAAAAGACATTTGGTCAAGGACATAGTCAAAGAAAATATGGCTGATTTTGAACCACAAACAGATGATTTTGATAATGCGATGGAAGCACTCAAAGATGTGGCAGATATGGAAGATGCTTGGGCTGCACTCAACCCACAAGGTGAACAGCAGCGGCTTGATGACCAATTAGATCATATTAGAATAGATGAGTCAGATGATGATTTCGCGGAAATTGAAATACCGGAATTCCAGAATCTAAAGACATCACGTCAACAAAATACACCAAGGTGTGCAGTAGAACCATGCAATCCCCAAATTACACCTGCCCAAGCCAACTCCATGATGCAAAAACTAAATGATAATCAACGTCAGTTATTCAATCATATTAGTAAATGGTGCGATGACAGAGCAAAAGATTTAACAGTTCCTCCATTCCACATATTCTTAACTGGCGGTGCAGGAACCGGAAAATCACATGTCATCAATTGTATTAAATAC
Organism: Ophiothrix spiculata; assembly: GCA_000969725.1. Taxonomy (NCBI): domain Eukaryota; kingdom Metazoa; phylum Echinodermata; class Ophiuroidea; order Amphilepidida; family Ophiotrichidae; genus Ophiothrix; species Ophiothrix spiculata. Next base: position 19,980 of record JXSR01S029680.1, on the reverse strand, counting down.
TATGCACAAAAGACATTTGCATCATTAACTGACTCTGCTGATGACATTACCGTATTACTAGTCGCTCATACTGGTACCGCGGCATTCAACATATCTGGTGAAACAATTTGTTCAGCTCTGAAAATAAGTGCGAAATCACCAAAAGATTATACGCCTCTTTCAGAAGACACATTGAATACACTCCGAACAAAATACCATCGTTTGCTATTAGTTATAATTGATGAGATTTCAATGGTAAGCGTTCCACAACTGTCCTATATTCATGGTCGTTTGCAACAAATCAAGGGAACATCACAGTCCACATATTTTGGCAATGTTGCAATTTTGGCAGTAGGTGATTTCTATCAACTTCCACCTGTCAGCCCACCAACGCCATTGTGTTTTCCACATGAAGAACCTTTGAAAGACTTATGGAATTCACTTTTCCAGAAAGTTGAGCTTACTGAAATCATGCGCCAAAAAGATGATGCTGTCTTCGCAAATATGCTCAACAGATTACGAGTTAGAGGAAAAAAAGAACCTCTTGAAGAATCTGACATTAAATTACTACAGTCACGAACCGTCCAACCGGGTATACTAACAGCTCCACCTGATGCACTTCATTTATTCTTCTTAAATAAAGATGTTGATAGTCACAACGAAGCAAAACTTGCCACTCTGGAAACTGATGTGTATATTATCAAGGCTGAAGATGTTGATCAAATTGGTGGAAGAGTTATCAAAGTCCATGAAACACCACATTCTACATCTCGTAAGGATGATACATCATTACCATCATACTTGAAATTGGCAGTAGGTGCTCGAACCATGTTAATTGCAAACGTTGATGTACTAGATGGATTGTGTAATGGCGTCTCGGGCATTATAAAAGGGATCCAGTTTACCAATTCAACAAACATGCCAAGTGTTGTATACGTTAAATTCGATAGCGCCCGAATAGGTAGAAAAGCACAATCATCACAATATATTCCACCACAGTATTCTGGATGCGTACCTATTTCGCCACGAAAGGAAGTCTTCAAATTGAAAGGAAAGACATATACAACAACAAGACAACAAATACCTTTGAAACTGGCATGGGCTGTAACAATTCACAAAGTGCAGGGACAAACAACAGAGCAAGCTGTCATATCAATGAAAGGCCTCAGAGCAGCTATGGCATATGTAGCACTCAGTAGGGTTACATCACTGCAAGGCTTGTATCTGACTGACTATTCACCATCACAGATATTCTGTTCCAATAATATTGAATGTAATGTTACAAATATGCCAACATGTGACCTGTCTGCAGCCAATGCTTTGCTTCATGTGGATCATAACAGGAACTTCATAATTGCACATCATAATATTCAGAGTTTACGCTGTCATATTCAAGATTTGAGGAACAACACACAATTGAGAAAAGCCCACATTATTTGTTTGAGTGAAACATGGCTAAGTGAAAACGACAACCTTGAAGATCTGTCAATAGATGGTTTTCAACTTGAAACACAAAGTACAGGAAAATACAGAGGTGTTGCAATGTATATCCAGAATTCAGTCAACTACACTTTGCTCCCTTTTATAAGCAATGTCTTTGATTCCCTTACAGTTAGAACATTTGGTGCAACAAACATCTTAGTAAGTGCTGTATACAAACCACCTAATACCGCACTCAATGCATTTACAGCTGAAATGAGCAATATTATTACCCAAACTGAACTTCTGGATACTGATCATTCTGTATTCACTGGAGACTTGAATATTGACTTATTGAAAAAAGGTGTATCAAGTCCTCGTGTGTTTAATTCCTACTTCCAAGCTGTTAACGAACCAACTACTGCCAACAACACCTTGATCGATCATATTTACATAAAATCAAGGCAGCAAACTGATACTGATGCCTACATCGTATCTGTTTTACCTACTTATTATAGTTACCATCGCCCAGTGTTTATTGGAATCAGAAAACACATCCAGAAAGACTCTATTGAATGAAACGCTGATACTATTGTGCAAATTGCAATTAAATACTTTTATTTCAAAGGGTTTTAAACTGTAAGAATAATGTTTCATCTAAAGATAAAGTCATATTTTGCGTGATCAATTAATCTTTTAGTGGTATTTATTGTTTTAAATTCAGTTAGTTAAAAAGTCAACATGATTTGCACAAATTAAGATCATGATAGTTCCCATGATCATAATTATTATTTATGCATTTTGAAACATGGAAAACCAACATGTTTTAACACAACAGAAGATCATTTAAGTATATATGATCAATTACTTTGAGTTTTATTTCAACATCTTTGTAAACATGATAAGTCAACATGTTTATAGACATTATATTATGATTATAACCGTTGGCATAATGAATAATGATCACTTCTCAAATGTGGAAATCGATATAATTGATCTTAACAAAAGATCATGAAAGATTGCATGCAATTTTAGTCATGTTTTCATTTTAAATACTTTGTATATGTAATAAATCAATTACATTTAGTGGTATTTTTTATTTCAATTATTTTAACACTTGGAAAGTTTAACACTTGGAAAGTCAACATGATTTACACAAATTAAGATCATAACCGTTCCCATGATCATAATTATTTTTTATGCATTTTGAAACATGGAAAACCAACATGTTTTAACACAACAGAAGATCATGAAATTTCACATGATCAATTACTTTTAGTGATACATGCTTTTATTTCAACCTCTTTTTAAACATAATAAGTCAACATGTTTATATACATATAATGAACATTATAACAGTTGTCTTAATGAATAATGAGCTTTGCAAACGTGGAAACCATTGTGTTCAATCATAACAGAGTTTGCATGGTAATTCAATTTTAGAAATGTTTTCATTTTAAATACTTTGAAACATGGAACGAAATATACATGTATTTATAGACAAAATTAACATCGTGCCAGTTTAATAGTTAATAAAGAATATTTTTAATGAGTTTTGAAACATGAAAACCAATGTGTCCTTGATCACAAATAAGATCATACAAGTTCACATTATGTTTAAAAAATTGGTCCTTGTCCTCCTGGCATCACTTTTGACCACTCACTCATTTTGAGTGGTAAAAAGTGATCTTAACCTCCTTTGTGGTCACTTAATCACGGAACTTTCCGTGATGTCAAAACAAAAAGTAGGGTACCACCTACAAGCGGTAGCGGTAGGCCGTCAAAGGTCATTGGGTGGGGAGAGGTGGTAACTACCTAATTAAACATTCAGGAGGACGAGGATTGCTTCAAATAACATAAAACATTTAAAAGTATGAAAGTTGGCTCTATACGTTTGACGTGATTTACATTAAAAACTGATTTACAAGTCTCTCCTATCAAAAAAATGTCTGTAGTTGCAGTGCTGATCTTTGTTTTAAAGTTATCAACATTTAAAAATACACATTTTACCAAGTTTAACCATTTGTGCGTTATCAAAATACAAATTTAAATTAAAAATATTCCTCCTAGTACGTCCCCTTTACAATCAATGTTAAAATCAAACACTGACATGCAGTAAACTAGACATAGAGACTAAAAAGTCAGTTGGCAAAATAGTGACAATTGTTTTCAATGACTTTTGAAACACATAGGACCAATATTTTTAATTATAGCACCTTATAAGCCGAGAGAAACATTAAAGTTTACTTAGCATTTTATAATTATAACAATTGAAAAGTGATACTAGATAAGAGTTGCCAGCATTATCAAAATTAGTAAAATACTTGTATGCCCAGGTAAGGACTATTCTGTGATGACCCTACTCAAAGGGGTCATCTGTCCTCAGAATCGTCCTTGTCAGAAACAAGTATTAATCATCTTAATTTAGTTCGCAATATTCAATTTTGCAAACATTTTGCGAGTCCTGGGTGCTGATGAAGAACTCGCAAAGTCATGTTAAATATATCCATCACTTTATTGTATGCTTCACAACATAAAAAGAGCTCAGACCAATTGTTTTAAAATGTAACAGGGTAATCGGAATAAAGCATGTTACATTTTCAACTCCAAAGTCACTTGATATTCTTAAAAAAGGCAATCGGCAGGGTCCGTGTCACTTCAGTGACACTGTCATGTCTAGTTGTTTTTGTTTTTGAATCGTTTCGGTGGTTTTTTTTAAACACAAACACACCATGAAAAACAAAAACAAAAGTTTATAAATGGCGCTCCATATGATTGAACGCATCTCTGAGATACTTGAATATGCGTTTTCAGCACTCTGACCCATCACATAGTTGGATTTCATGAGTTGACTTAAAGCGAATAATAGAACGTATATTTCGTCACGCTAATAAAATAATGGCCTAACTGCCATGGCTGCCGTATGTGACATTTATATCATACATTTCTTTGAAAATCCATTCATGTTGGGTATAGAAGAGGGCTTAATTCAGTTGAGGTAAAACCAGGTAAATACAAAATATGTTCAATTGAGTGTGTAATATCAATCATTCTCAAAAGGCTAATGGGCAGTGTTGTGTTTTACATCATATTGAGTCAAATCAATATCCATCTTTAATGATGCATTATGTTTGGCGAGTGCAATTGTGTTTTAGAATGACTATACACAGAAATGTCATATAGGGAAGCCATGGAAGTTAGGCCATTATTTTATTAGCATGACGATTTTTCGTGGCACTGGATCGTCACGAAGTATGATTGCATGCACATTGACTCAACACAATAGAATGTAAATTGTCCGTATCCTGTGTCGTCTCGAAGTATGAATATATGCATTGACAACACAACTTGTCGCTGACGAATAGAGGATGTTTGAACAATATATATGTAACAACTGTTAACTTCTGGGGTGTTTTGCGTAGATATTTGATGTCTTATTTGATCTAATTTGACCCCATAACTTACCAAGCGTCACATTCTGTTACGTGAATCGTGTTTTACCCAAAACTACCGCAAACATTTTAGCAGTGTTGTGTCGCTTTCTTTTGACCAAATGGCTAAATATATTAAGTTCAGAACCGCAGATTTTAAGCAAAACGCAAAGGCCCAATTTGACCTCACTCAAGGAAAATAAACACTTGCAACATCACGCGAAAAGCCACTTCAAGTGTAATTCCAAAAATATCATTTTTTTAACTTTCAAAATGTTTCATATACAAATAATGTTATAACATTTATGCTTCTACGTACAAATTTGTATGCTATTTTGGCGGATTTATCGGCTTTTTAAACTAGGACATCCAAACTCATGAATACTCATACGCATGTCAAAAACGACTTTACCTGCATTTTTCCATGAATACAAAAATAAACGACTTTTTAGCGTCCTGGGTACTGGCTGCACTATAATTTTTATGATGAAACGTTAAAGCAATACTATAGGATCTTACAAACAGGGCGCCTCCTACCATCCATGTTTTTTATTTGTTTTGACTGATGGGGGTTTGTCTTTTGTAGATATTGATAACCTCCGAACGATTTGACCCAAATTAGCATCCTTTTTTAGTTACATTGAAAAATATTACCGTATCTTTACGGTTGAAGACATGTATCATCAAGATTCGTAAATATTTGCGTGAAAGGTCATAAAATCAACCAATGATGAAAATAATAGCTCAATCATTTACATGGTTTCACACCAACCCACCATATCTTCTTTGTCCACACTAATTGACAACAGTGAATTTAAAGGTATAAATTCGTGAAAATTAATCAGCGTGAAATACGAAATTACCCTTATAATTCCTTTGAGGCTATATAATAACTAATTTTCGCAAACCAAAACAACAGTGTTACAAGATGTCAATATTTGTCAACAAATTTGATTTGAGTGCAAAATTGATCATATTTAATTATAGATAATTTATCCTTTGTTATCAAACCAGTAACAATACTATGATTTGATGTATTTTTGACCACACCCTCAACATAACATTGTCCTCATTACAATTATCAGTATTAGTACAACTACGTAGATGGTTAAAGGAGGTGATATATAGAAAGGAGTTAAGGCTGGGCTAGACCCACAACTGGCATAAACTGTTTTTGTGCTTTAACTCTCTATCTAATCATATAAACCCAATTAAAGTATACATTTCTAGAAACAGAAATTTAGTGATGTTAGTTTTTGATCAAAATGGTCAATTTTGGCAAAAAGTGCCAAAAACATGTTTTTGCCCCTAAAATGTATGCTCCTGTCTTGACAGCATGAACAAGGAATTGAATAACATCTACAATACACTCTTTATGGACCGGCAACCCATTGATGGCGTCACATCTTCAACAAACCGGAACAGGGTGAAGAAGGCTCCTGACGGGAACTTAAATATTTCGTGTCAGTATATTTTTTGGATCTGTATTTAGAACATTACCAAATTATATACAGTATATATATATCAGTAATTACCTGTTTCATATAAGTGTAACATTGACTCAAAACAATTTGCATTAACTTGATACAAAAGATGTATACATGTTTTTCAGAGCCCTGCATTGTCACAAAATATTATGAATGCATTGATTCAACACAATGAACACTGCGTTTTCCCGGTGTTTCCGTAACCTGACCACTTGTTTTGACCACTTATTCTGACCACCTAATCTGACCACTTGTTTGTACGTCCAAATATACGTCAAATATAGTTTGGCGTATATAATTTCAATTTACATCGTATTACATTGGAAACATTAAAACATATATACAATGGTAGAGAGTTCACCACCTATTCTTACTAATTGTTATACGGCGGCGTACAGTTTGACGTATAAAATTTCAAAATACACAGTGTATAGAAATACCTTCTTGAGTCTTAATCGCATAATCTAGGGGTGTACAACGATAAAGTCAAAATATATACGCCGGCGTATAATTTGACGTATGATATTTCTATATAACATTGTGTATGAATGATACAATATTTATATGTGAGTCGTCCAATGAAATTTTCAAGTTGTCACATTTTGTTGCTTTTATTTATTGTCTTCAGAAATAAATTAAACGGTGTTGAATAGTATGAAGATAAATACAGATTTTAGCTTATTTGTATGCATATTTTTGAAACCCCGAGTTTCATCTTCAAATATAAATTAGTAAATAAAAGCTTAAAAGTTTTGTAAATGACGTATGATATTTCTATATAACATTGTGTATGAATGATATAATATTTATATGTGAGTCGTCCAATGAAATTTTCAAGTCGTCACATTTTGTTGCTTTTATTTATTGTCTTCAGAAATAAATTAAACGGTGTTGAATAGTATGAAGATAAATACAGATTTTAGCTTATTTGTATGCATATTTTTGAAACCCCGAGTTTCATCTTCAAATATAAATAAGTAAATAAAAGCTTAAAAGTCTCATCTTCAAATGTAAATAAAATTTTATTATATGTCTTAAAGCTAACTCTCAATTCATTCAATATGTTTTAATGTTACTAACGTAAACACAATGTAAATTGAAATTTTATACGTCAAACTATATTTGGCGTATATTTGGACGTACAAACAAGTGGTCAGATTAAGTGGTCAGAATAAGTGGTCAAAACAAGTGGTCAGGTTACGGAAATACCGGCGTTTTCCGTACCCTGAGTCGTCACGAAGTATGATTGTATGCACAAACGGTAACAGCTCGCTAGTCCGAAGGTTCGCCAGTCCAAAGGCAGTCCGACAATAGGGTTCGCTAGTCCGAATTTGAAAAAAGGTTCGCTAGTCCGAAAATGAAATAAGGTTCGCTAGTCCGAAAATGAAAGTCTGAAAACAATCGGGTTGCAATTCGACAAAATTAATTATTTTTCGTACCCTATTTAATTTTCGGACTAGCGAACCCTATTTAATTTTCGGACTGGCGAACCTTAATTCATTTTCGGATTAAAGAATCTTATTTCATTTTCGGACTAGCGAACCTTAGGATTACCGAACCCTTTTTAAATTTCAGACTAGCGGACCTATTTCAGACTAGCGAACTCTATTTCATTTTCGGACTAGCGAAATGGGAAATACTTTGCAATTGTTTCATGTATACAAATTCAACCTCGACTTTCACCGAAACGAGCAATCATGTGAGCTTACAAAAATACCAGTAGGCTACATGTCCTTAATTTAGCTTTTAAACAAAAACAACAAGTACCTCTCCTCCCATCTGTCTTTGTTTTTCAGACCAGACCAAAAAACAAAAATAATGAAAAATAATAAGGCAAAAAAAAAGAACTCTGTCTAAGCTTACTTAAGGTCAAAACCCTAAGCGCTATGCGTTTTTTGTTTGTTTGTTTGTTTTTTAGTAAAAAAGGGTTACGCGGATGCGGAAATACCCCCTATTTTTTTTATTGCATTTTTCGGCTACTATCTTTTTTTTTCGTAGTAGGAAAAAAAGATGAAAAAAAACTTAAAATCTCTCAAAAACCTTTAAAAAAAAAAGAAATGCGCTAAATTTGGAATTTTAAGAGCTATTCGCGCGGAAAGCTGAGACAGACTATTTTTTTCTTTGGCCTAACACATGTCAATAATATTTTCAAACGTGCTTCATTGTGTCTCAATAATTTATCTACACCACCTACATAGTCAAACTTCATTAACACTGAATACGAAATTGATATAATACAATCGCTGATTCGATCCTTAGTACAGTGACTATGCTTATTTTTGCAAATCAAACCAAATAACATTGTTAATAGATGTCAATATTTTTAAAACAATTATTTGATTTGGGTACAAATTAGACCTATATAAAACCATGCGTCAAAAGGTGTGAACACTTTCGTGACGCACCTAGATTTCTGAAAATCGTTTAAAAACATCATAACAGGAAAAGTTTAGACCCTATATATTATATAGTTTATTGGGTTTACACATAACTTTTCACTCCTTTTTTGCCATATATAGAATTTATGTATAGTATACCGCATCGTGCCCCAGTATCCGCCTACTGCTCGTTGGCATTATGAATCATAAAATCAACTAACATTAATGTATAAGCATGATAAGGCTGTTTAATTTTTGATGTCAAAAGAAAGAATGGGCTCTCCACACGGACAAATCAATCTGTACTTCGCACATCTAGATGCATGTAGATTAAACTGGATTTCAGCAAACGATCGCACAAGCGGAAGTGAATGCGCGTGTTTTAGTTGCGGTATTACCACGCACACGCACACCCAAGCGTGTCAATATGCGCACCTGGAGTAAAGTCAGATTGACGCGCGACTGTGTGAACACAATCTGCACTTCGCTTCCGTGTGGAGAGCCCCAATAAAGCTTTAAAATGATACCAGAATCAAAGCTATAAAATCACCTAAAATAACTTTATTTTTAAGAGAAATGTCACACCCCAACCCTATTATAGAGGGTTTGCACGTGACGTCATATCATACTAACAACACCATTTCCATGGGCCGGCAAACAAAAAGTCCCGTCATATTACAATCTTTTTGCAGTGTCACGATACCAGTTCACATCTAATGATGACAAGAATATACAGTACATTTATTTAGTTTAATTTTCCAGTCATGATTTGAAGTCAATCACAAGTTACATCTGATTTTGATGTCTTGTTTACATCACAAACTATTCCGCGCTCCACCAAGATGGCGTCGAAACGGTCTGCGTGTATGGTGCGTATCGCGTCGTGGGTTTGCACGACGCGATACGCACCATACACGCATACCGTTTCGCCGCCATCTTGGTGGAGCGCGGAGTAGAGGGTTTGCACGACGCGATACGCACCATACACGCATACCGTTTCGCCGCCATCTTGGTGGAGCGCGGAGTAG
>JXSR01S029677.1:17423-33903 GCA_000969725.1 Ophiothrix spiculata | reverse complement strand
TATGATGAGCATTCATTTTATTTAGGGGTAAATTGAGTATTTCATCAATTTTTTATGTAAACGAAGGAAACAATACAGTATTGTAATGTTAATGTTTACATTTCACGATCTCAAATCTGCCACGGTGGCTCAGTAGAAGTTCCAGGAATTCGTGGCCGTGGTCCGATTTAAATTCAGTGGAAACTATTTCTCTTTATGATTAAAAAAGCAACTTTAATTCGCATTATTCTGAACGGTCGGTGTCATTTAGCCTTAATACGTAATGATACTAATAGTTTTAAAAAAATCAACAACAATCGTGTTGTTCTTTGCCAGCATATTACAAGTGGGGTTAGAGAGCAATAAAGATAAAAAGGCATCTACACTACTAGGGCAAAGCAACAAGCAAACTAACCATAAAGTATTAAAATGAATCTTTACGATATTTGTTTGATGTTGTTTTCGGTGTACGTGCTAAGGTTTTGTTTTTGTTGTCCTGTGCTATCGTTGTTGTTGTTATTTCGTGTTGTTGTTGTTGTGGTGGTGATAATGTTAATGTTGTTGTTGATGATGATGATGTTGTTATTAATGTTTGAATCGCTTTTATATAGCATTTTTCTGTACTTATTTTAACTTTAATTTAATTTTGTTCTTGAAAAAAAGTTTGAAAAAATATAAAACATGTATATATGTATCACAATCTTTAAACAATTATATTATTTATTTTCAATACAAGTGTATCAAAGTACTGTGCTTAGAAGATTGTAAAGCATAGCAAGCATTAAGTACGTTATAACAATAAAAATGCAAAGCTATACATGCAACTTAGACTAATTAACATGCATTAGAAGTAACACTTTGTTTTATCCAGTTGAGGAAGGTTTCTACTCTAGCATAGACCGTTGGCTCAGGTTCAGGAGGAGCGGGTTTGCAGAAGTAATTCCACCCCCATGATACGACACCCCAAAGTTTGAAAGCACCGTCTCCACCTTGGCAAACTAAAGGCCCACCACTGTCTCCTTTGCAAGAGTCCGGACGTGCACGTCCTGACATAGATCCTGCACAAACCATGGCGTTATTGATTATAGTACCGTATGCATTTTGACAGGTTTGCTGGCCAAGAAGTGGGACATACGCTTCGCGGAGAACTTTGGGCTTGTCTCTCATGAGGTATCGCATAGGATCTGCAGGAAAGAGCAAAGTGGAAAAGAAAAGACACTTGTAATATTTGTTGCTATTCTACTAGTCTAATTTCTATGTACTGATATGTTTTTCTTCGTTTTCCACAATATACGTTAAATGATGGCATTATGTTGTAAATAAAAATATAAACACTCATCTGTTGGAAACAAAATTAACAAACTGAAAGTATAATGATTTCATACTATACCCTAGAATTTGAATTCAATTTGCCAAAAATATTTCAAAAAGCTTGTGACACTTTTGATTTTGAAGTCATTTAATATTTGACGAAATTATACATCAACAATCTACATTATATAACAATAAATGAGCTTAAAAGAAAGGAAACTTGAAAAAAAAAATGTATACCATATTTGTATTAAATCATTATGTTTCCTGTCATCAAACTAGATATCAAAAACAAACCTGTGTTAAGGATCAGTGCTTGTGAAATCATCTCAAACTATTTTGTTTTTTCTGTTTGCATACTTAGCTCAATATTTGTGAAAGTTTCCATGTCCATAGAATGCACTTACCAGTATATCCCCATCCCGTTACGTAGCATTTATCTCCAGCTTTGAACTCATTCACTTCCGGTAGGCACGCTGGGCTCACAAAGTCGGTTATTATCACTGGTGAGGACACTCTTACTAAGGCCAAGTCGTTTTCTAGGTACTTTGGTGTTTGATGTTGTGTATATTGTGGATGTACTATAACGCAATCCAGATCTTTGTTTTGCTCATAAGGACCTACTCCAGTTCGGTGTTCACGGTCGTATTCACCTAGACGCACAAACATCTCATCTTTGCCCCAGCTGATATAAACAACAAAACAAAATACAGAAGAAAAAACACTTTAAAATCTAAATTTCAATTATAAAAAGTCCCTAACGGCAGAGAATTGTCTCTCTTTGATCTGACAAATATATTTAACATAGATAATTGCTCACCGGAACAGACTTCGTGATTTTTCCTGGATGAAATTCAATCTTTAAGATTTAAATCAACTTAGATTTTATTCTGTTCTAAACATTATTTTACCATGTAAAACAATTAAACTAATTGTATGACGTTTTATCATGTTATTTTTGATTTAATTCATCTGGCCATCTGTAAACTTATATACAAACATGAAGGACATAGCAACCTATACGAGGGTTGAGATCCACAAGGTCATATTTGAAAAAAAAAAGAACCACAAGGTCGTATTTACCCCTTTGTTGTACGTGCATATACGGCCTTCTGGCTCTTTGTTGTCAGGCCAAATACAACCTTGTGGCTCTCAACCCTCGATAAGTTACATAGTAAGACCTACTTCTAAAAGTTGTCAAATTCGACAACCTGTAAGTCTCTAATAATATATAGATAATGGATTGAGAATCTTTACCTATTGAAGCAATGTGCGGCTGTTAGAATCCAGTTTTCATTCAAAAGCGTACCCCCACAATGATGCTTTTGTCTGCCATTTACACTTCTAAGAATGAATTCGGCTTGCCATGGCCAACTTTTTGTCGATTGTTGGCCGACTGCTATCCTTTTGCTTCTACCTTCTGGTTTGGATGCTGGTCGAATACCGCATGGTCCTGTAATACAAAGGCACAAAAGGATGCAAGTGTCGTCGTAAAGTTGTGTATTTGTTATTTCATGAAAAGAATTTAGATTATTAAAGATTAAAAATCTACATTTGATGCAAATTAATGCAGATGCTCTACTTGATCATTCGCTATTCTATATAAATGTAAACTAGAATAAATAAAGGTTGTTAGACTTTTTTACTTTTATCAATTTGATAGTCATTATTATGGGTGATTCTATCAATTTGATAGTCATTATTATGGGTGCTTGATCATTCGCTATTCTATATAAATGTAAACTAGAATAAATAAAGGTTGTTAGACTTTTTTACTTTTATCAATTTGATAGTCATTATTATGGGTGATTCTATCAATTTGATAGTCATTATTATGGGTGATTCCAAAGTAACGTTTGTGACCGATTTTTTTTTTTTAATAACTTTTAAATGGCGAAAGAACCTAGCATAAACATTTTATCCACGAGTTGTTGTTGATAATGGTGCTCACTGGTGGTATCAAGACATTTAGGTGTTCAAAGATTAAATTAATTGCCAAAATACTGAATAAAGTTCATGTAACGTTCGGTAACGTTTGTGACTTCGCACGGAAATGTTTTTTTTTTGTGTGCTCCAAATTCTCCGACAAATTAGCGATTTTTTATTGCGCTTTTCACAGATGATGGGTAACATATTTACAAATATTGCATAAAAGTAGAAGAAAATTCTATCGTCAGAATTTTTTTGATGCAATGTTTCGTTTGGTAACGTTTGTGACATTTGGGTGTAACTTTTTGGTATCGTTTGTGACATTTTTTAATTACGACATGCGCTCATTCATGCCCGGACAGAAAAAATTCAACATTTCTGATTAGAAAATACTTTTCAAGTACCAAGAAAAAACCTGTTTATGTGGTCGAATAAAAAAGTTGATTTTTTGCATGAAATCAAAAAAAAAGTTTCATTTTTACTGGAAAGAGCCATTGTACGTATTAAATATATATAGAGACATTGGAAAAAAGGCCATGAATCTCATGGTCCTATCATTTTAAAAGCGGTGTAACAGGAGGCACTATATTTAAAAGATTGAGTTAAATTTGTGCAGATTGTGATCAAAACTACACATTATGTGGTTAAATGTTGCACAAATTAGTGCCATGAAAAAGTTACAAAGATTGGTATAAAAAGTATAGCAGTCAAGTTAGCTCAAACGAGTAGGCGCTCGCTTGCGGTGCGAAAGGTCCCGTGTTCGAACCCCGCTGATGCCAAAAGTTGAGTGTGCTTGAAATTCCCTTGGACAAGGAACTAGCTACTATTTGTACGAAACTCGGGGAGCTGATCCGGGCAGCGATGGTGCGTATGTGGGCTGATCAAGGTTCAGCGCCCTAGAGGTTGTCGCAGAACCTGAAATGATGCTTGGTGTGGAACGGAGCTTACTTGGGCCACAGTGGTCAGCGAACACATGTAAAGTGTGCAGAGGTCGCGAGGAATTACAAATATGGGAGGCATAGCTATAAATCCCCAGTGTTTATCATTTAAGTATCCCATGTTGTTAATTTGACACCGCTCTGTCCAAAGCTTTACCCTACCAGTGTATACTTGCTGTGGAAATGAAATACAATAAGGGCAAACATTTAGATTCTATATTCTTACAAAATTCAAAACATTTATTTTCAATTTAAATGCAGAATTTTTGAGGGGCTACTTGGTTTTCTCTTAACATGCTTAATTATTAAGTCTAGTGAATAAATGGGATAAAGTAGCCTCTATTTTTCAAACTACATCTCATATCAAACAATTAACATTTTTTTTTAAATTTCAAGATACCCTTTTTACGTAAGATAAGTGTGTGAGAATATTTTATTGCAAAATAAACTAGTCTGTTCTGTCGTTTTTGCGATAATTAGCTGAAATGGGCAAAACGATCGCTATTTAATTGTTCCCAAAATTGTAACAATATAACTTATTGTAAACCTATTATATGCATTTCATTTTGAATAATTATATTTTTCCTCTATGGGCTGAACTTAAATACCAGCTTTCCCATTTTTGATATTCACATAAATTCACTCCTGTGGTCGCCATTTTGAAACGGAGTGAATTTTATTTTATGTGAATTGCGTTGAGTCGATGTATCATCGCTCACAAGTCTGGAAGACAAACAGTGTCCGGAACTTTGCTTTTAAGCAAAAAATATCCTGGAGACATGGGTTCTTAGGTCATTTTAGATTTCTTGTAATCAAAAATCCACATTAATGTGTTTTGTCGATTGAAAACAAAAATCATTTTTATAAATTATATTATATCCTGTAGTTTGAATATTATCGTAAAAGTAGACATCTTTTAAATAGTATCGTAAAAGTAGACCCCAATTATTCAATCAACCAGTCTTTATTTGTTTTCAACTCATATATACACGGTTGCTCATAAAGTTGAAATAAAAATATTTTTACCATTTTCTATGTAAAGGTCAATTTATGATGAACATATCTGGAAACTTATGTTGTTTTTGGTCAGATTTGATAGGTAATCGTGTTGGGTGTGAAATGGAACTGCGAATGTTATCAATTTTCTCATGTACTGGTAAGGGAGCAACAACAAAATTGCGTCAAAAGCGTGGTTTTTAGGTCAAATTTGATTTGACCCCGCCTTTGACCCCGTCACTTCTTTACTCAAGATGAGTTGTCATATTGAATGTTTATCTTTAGTAGAGTGGGAATAAGGTGATTGGATGTCTTTGTCACGCTTGATTGCGCCAAGAGAATGCTTGGAAGCAAAGTATAAAATGATCCTCTAAGGCAAAAACAAAAAACAAGTTTGTTTCCCGTGCGCCGCGCGCATTTCGTTTTGGCCTCATATATTTGCGCATTTCATTTGTTTATTTGATATTTTAGAAAACGTAAATCAAAATAGCTAATGTGATAAAAAGAACGGGGAAAATTACAAAATTTTTACTGAAGAAGTGTTGAAACAAGACAGGTTTCTTACTGAAAAATTATCACCCATGCGGATTTTCAATCAAAATTTGCCTTAGGACCTCTTAAAACAATACAAAAAATTGAAAACAAATTAAAATAAAAAACCGCATTTCGCATTTAGGTTTTTTGACCACCTGCAGGAAACAAACTTGTTTTTTGTTTTTGCCTAACGACTCTCAATTTACAAAAATACGGTTATGGTGAACGTGGAATGGTTCCCGGTGGTATATGACATCTTAAAAGGTTTTAAAGATGTCATATACCGCCAGGGATCATTCGACGTTCACCATAACCCTATTATTGTAAATTGAGGGGCGTTGGGGGATCATTTTGTTCTTTGCTTCCAAGCATTCTCTTGGCGCAATCAAGCGTGACCAAGACATTCAATCACCTGATTCTCACTCTACTATAGATGAGCATTCAATATGACCACTTAACTTAAGTAAAGATGTAATGGGGTCAAAGGCGGGGCAAAATAAAATTTGACCTAAAAATCACGTTTTTTAACCATTTTCGTTGTTGCCCCCTTACATGTACATGAAGAAATTGATCACATTCGGATTTCAATTTCACACCCGACAAGATTACCTATCAAATCTGACCAAAAGGAACATAAGTTTCCTGATATGTTCATCATAAATTAACCTTTACATGAAAAAGTGTTACAATATTTTTATTCCAACTATATGAGCAACCGTGTATAATAAACAATATAAAATAAAGTTCACTGTAGCCAAGAGAGCGCTCAATATCAGTATGATAGAGCTATATTCCCGGGGCTATATTACACAATATAAAGTTGAAAAAAATGTTCACCCTGTCATTACAAATTGTTTCATGGTCCTACCAGACCAATCCTCAGATGACAACTGATATCATCACACCAGGTTAGATTGTTTTTCTTTACACCTTTGTTTGGCCTATTATGCCTACAAGTGTTAATTATCTCACTTCTCTTATTTATAGATTTGTCCTTGATCATCAAGATCTCTAATTTTTCCTCTAAGCACAAGTTGCATTGACCTGTTTTTCTAATATTTGTATTAGATTGCTTTACTATTCCCCATCTTATATCGTAATTGATGCCTTTGTTTTTAATTTCCATATGTATTTTGAGAGTTCTGTGGCTTTTTCATATTTGCTATGGCGGAATGAGTTAGTATGGCTATTGTACCTTTCCTTGAAAGAGTTACCTGTTAGGCCGATGTAAGATTTTTCATTGCTATGTGTTTTTAGAGTAGCCTTGTATATAACAGCCGTGGACAAGCATTTGCCATTAAGGGGTCATTTCCCCTTATTTTAGCAGTTACAGTTTTTTGTTTGATTTTGACGGTCATCCTTAGTTACTTTCTATAAACAATAATAATTTACAATGATATACTTTTGAATTACACTACAGGGAGGATAAAAAAAACTTAGAACCCAAGGTCACGTTTTAGACAATAATTGTACCTCAATCAACTTGCATTTACACAGGAATTATCAATAATACCTTTTAAACCATCCCTAAAAGTTTTATGCAATTTGCATCATTAGATCTTAACATACAGCTCTTTATGTAAACCGTCCTTCAAAGTCGCTTGTCCACGAAGGCTTTTCTTCGTTTTTGTCTTCAATCTGTTCCACTTGATCTGTACCGTATTTGGTTCCACACATGTTGCACTGCAGGTTAAATTACGCATGTTTATCTGAGAAAGTCATTGATCATCAATTTTGAGTTGAGTGATGTACCTGAACATAGCTTCAGATAGTGGAGCCCAAGTTTCAGCAACGTAATGGTGCAGTTCAGATTACTGGTTCATACAAGAGGCCTCTGAAGTCCAGCTCACGTAAGTTTGATTGTTTGTTTGTTTTTTGTTTGTTTTGTCTTTTTCGGTAAATTTTTTCCAACTGAGTGGTTAAATTTAGTCACTCAATCGTTGTCAGATAGATTCCAGGCCCTTAGGTGCTGTAAAGTGACGAGATCACATTGAAAGATCAGCTAGGAAAATGCATTAAAAACGCCTTCAATTCAAGCAGGGAACGCCCGTAACACAACACGCAGTGCAATACGTGCAGGTTAGAGTACTTAAATTGATTGCCCATCAATGTTGTGTAATCCATGGATGGGTTTAAGTCAGAAGGAGAAAGAAGCAATCGTGGACAAGCCACTTTGAAACAATATTTTAATAATGGACTGCATCTTAAAAACCAATGAACCACCCTGTACATAACAGTCTATATGTGTGGTGCTCTGGCATAATGAGCGGAAAGTCGCGATTTTCAAAACTAAGTTTATTGTGTATTTTAATTCTCTATCATCTCAGCTTTCCAATGATATATAATATGTCATACTTTCTTTCTACAATTTTCATTTAGAGATCGAAATACAAGACAATCCACTCAAAATCTGGAAGTAAAAAATTGTCGCAAATCGATTCTAAAGTTACTGATTACTATAGTGTATAATAGCAAAACGCGATCAATTACCTGTGAATTATTGCACTTCCCGGCATAATTGACCTTCAAAACGCGAAGTATAGATTAACACTTATGTACTAATGGGTTTTATGTCAAAAAACGAAATTTGATCTTTTCACCATATTTTTACTTTAGCAGACATTATTCAAAATCTTCAATCGCGACTTTCCGCTCATTTTGCCAGAGCACCACTCATATAGAGATGTGGATGCCATCAATAACGCAAAGCGTGTGGCAGATGGCACCCATAATAGGCTACAAGATAAGAAAAAGAGATATATAACAAGATACATTCAACATAAAACAGCATGTGTATAGCTGATTGGTAAGCATAAATATCATGGATTTTCAGAGTCTTTAGTGAAATGAAAAAAGGGGTTGTGTGTGCCAAAGTGACTTAGTGCAAGTTCTAATAATTTTCTTTTGTTGCAAAAACAGGGAATGTAAATTTGAGTTGTTTTTGTCTCCCCATACAAGAGTGCAGTAAGTAAGATAAGGAAGGACAAGTGTATTGTAACGTGTATGGAGAGACTCTAAATTTAGGAATGGTAGTACTTTTCTAATGATTCCATTATATTTAGAAACTATTTTGGTAATTCGAGATGATATATTTATTTTTAAAGATCATGAAATTGGTTTTATTGATATTCAGGGAGAGTTTTTTATATTATATGTTAATGATATTGTAAACACGACTTCAATGCTTGAACTTATTCTTTTTGTAGATGATTCAACACTTTTGTTCTCAGATCTGGGTATTAATTCGAAAATTGGGTTAATTAATAATCAACTTGCTGAATTATACTATTGGTTTAAAGCAAACAAATTGTAAATCAACGCAAGCAAAACGAATTATGTGGTGTTGGGCACAAGTTTCAATACATCAATATATGGCTATAATAATACAAACACAGACCTTGAAAAAATGTACGAATATTACCCTCGATCAGACGATGGTTTATCATTATATAGAGTAAGTTCAACCAAGTTTTTAGGTGCTATTATAGATGAAATTTTGACCTGGAAATCTCAAACTGATGCATTATCAAAACAATGTGCACAAAATGTCGGAATGATGGCTAAATTGGAACATTTGTTATTGAAAATATATTGTATTCCCTATATTGCACACTGATAATATATAAATATGGTGTTCTAATATGGGAAAACACATAAAAAACTTACTCAGATAAAATTGTAAAAATGGACAATGAGACCGGTACGATATCCAACATAAATTTCTTGATTCTGTTCCTTCGCTGCGGAATTGAAATGCTTGAAAATTCTAAAAATCCTTTATCTAATATCCAATCTCTGTATAATAAACTTGATGAAGTTTATTGGCTGATGAAAGTGAAGCTACCATTATTGGAATCACTGAAACTTGGTTGCATGATTGAATTAATAATTCTATTCTAATTAATAAATAACGGTGCTGATAGTCCCTGTGGTATGACATTTTATGTATATAACAGGATTGAGACCAAATCTGATCCATCTTGCTCATTCTGATACCTGCCAGGTTCAAACGCTATGGTTGAAAGTAATTCTGCCTAAAGCCTGCAAGATTCTTTTTGGCTCTCTACATTAGCCAAAAGTTAGCAATGAGTATTTTGACAAAATAAGCGAGATCACTGAGCTCAGTGTGGCAACTAGAGATAGCCATCGTCAAATTCAAGTAGAATCAGATGTCAGCACTGATACGGCTTCGCTGCGAATCCTCCTGAAACCTTCATGATAAATTCTTGAACATTTTGCTACAATTTACCCTGTTTATTAAAACGCTAATTACCACAATTCTTATTATCATTATTCTAATAATAATAATTAGAAAAAAAATTGTAAGTAAACAGCTAAAGATAGTTTCGGTATTTAAGACATTAAATACTAAATGGACTTTTTCAACAAAATTACACGATTTTGAGAGAGTACATTTAAAAACTAAGTTGGAATACATATGAACAAATCGACCAAAAATAAAGTATCCATTGTTTACATTGGTCTCGATTGCTGAATCAAAAGTATAACAGATTGTTTCAACATTACGAGGATGATTTTCAACCCCCTTTGGATACTCTTACTAATATCCGGAGACGGCGGAGAGTACAAATACTAGGACTACATATTATATTACCATCGCACTTGGCATAAATGCCATTTACCTTTTTAAAAATCACGAAAATTACCAAAGGTTGAATAAAAGATTTACATGAACAGTGACGTAACCAGGCTTTCAAATTGGTGGTGCACACTTTTTAGTTTTTACCGACAGCGGATTAATGAGCCTCAAAAAGTACACTAAAAATTTTCAACGTAGTTTTTAAAAAGAGACAAGCTAAACAAGTTTCTTTTCATTTTTGGTGGATTTTCTTATCAATTTCATCTAAACATCTACATAAATCTATCAAGTTAATATTTGTTCTTTTATATTTAAAAATATTTTCTTTCTTATGTTATCAGCAACATTTGGTATGAAATTAATGCAATTGATAAACCCTTTTTTACCGACAGCAGCGTTCGTTTGAGCAACAAATGAAAATTATATTGGTGGTGTCTGGCCAGTGCACCATCTCTGGTAACGCCACTGTATAGGAATGCTTTTATATATATAAAGCGAAAATGATCATGACTATTTTTAAGCTGGTTTAGAAAATTATTTCCAAGCCTTTCTTATTTAGTTTAAAAGATCACTTAAAACCAATCATTTCCCAGCTTTGAAATATGCTTCAATGTGCGATACAAAAGAACAAGCACTTTACTCAGTTATAATTTTCTTATATCTCTCTTTGGGTATTACTTTTAATTTTATAAATATTTGATAGCACAACCACATTATTTTTATATAATAGTATCCCTGTTTTATTACTAAAGGTTGTGTAAAAAATTACCAATTTGTTACTAGTTGATGCAGAACAATGGCAGTTTAAATAATTTGTGAAACAAAAATGTAAACCTTAACAAAGGCGTGATGACCACTGCAAAGGAGAAGGGAATAGTGGAACTTAAGGAATATTATTTCGATTTTATTAAATGCAATTGACGATCCAATCTACGTCCGCTGTCCTAAGCACTGGTAAAATATTGCGATAGACTACCTTTTAAATTCGAACCTTAGTCGAGAATGTATACTGAGTTTATTGCCTGCAATAAACATAATTGTGATTGCTCACCCCGAAAGGGGGGACTTTGCAGATGATATCAATTTTGATTTTATCATTGCATCTGTTACAACATTTTCAAAGCTTTAAAATGACAACTTACTTGTTGAAATTGTCCAAGGCGATCAAATTTTACGACAGAAAATCTACTGGAAATTCTTAAAATTATTTTCATCAATTTCTCGAAAAGTGTTCTGTCGCAAAGTCCCCCTTTTCGGGGTGAGTCATCACAATTATTGTGCCCTCTAATAGTGCATTCTCCCATTGATATGGATTTGTTTCAATTGGTTATGTATAAAAAAGTTCTTTTGTTTAGTTTGACAATCAAACTGCCTTGTATGATGCAAAATGTTCTTATTTCAATACCAAGATAAAGGACCGCGGCAGTAATTTTAAATCAATGTTTTCTGTTATTGGTGACGTCTTGCATACAGTAGTAGTAATAATAATAATAATAATAAATGGGATTTATTAAGCGCCTTAAGATGAAATCAGCCTCATGGCGCTGCACAGAAAGAGTATAAAATCTACACAAGCTAAAATTAAAAATACTAGCCAGTAGGCCCTATACAAATACGACCAATATAAGAGCACAAGTTACAATTATATATACCATGATTTAAAAAACAGATTAATACCATTTACAAACATAGTTGAATAAAATTCATGTTAAAAACCACAAGACATAAATACATATTTTTTTTCCCATTTAAGTTAAAAGACAATTAAAAATGGCAATACGAAATGCACATACCACATGCCACAATTAGCTCTGCATTATTTCAGTAAACACCCAACCGCGACTACCTGATCATGACTCTGCCAGTGAACTGGTAATCAATCTTGCTGAATATTTTACAGCAAAGATAGAAACAGTCGATCTGCTCTACCTGATATACAATCTGATTCTTCCAGCTCAGTACAATCTGCATTGTTTGGGTGTTGAATTTTTTACTTGCAAGTTTGCCTTTGAAGTGTAAATCAGATAGGCATTAGAAAATATCATGTTTATTGACAAAATAAGCCGACTGAGTACATGTACATTATAAAGCATACATTGTTGTATTGATGTATTATGGAACTGCGCAGCTTGCTTGCCCAGTCTGGTGCGATAATCGGGAACCTCTGGAGTTGCGTAACAGTGATGTAATAATGATTTCAAGCACCTATAGTCATCTTAAAAAACCTTTTCATTCTATGTGGGACCAAATCACACCGTGCGCAACCATGGCAACAGAACAGACAAATAACGCGAGCTCACGAGTATCGCGTGAGTTGCGTTTGAACTTTAACCTCAGCGCAACAGACGCGTAAAAATGAAAAGGTTTTCTTCACGCGACTTTAAAGTAATACGATCAGTTCGGCGGAACTCACAATTCGGATACGTATCTGAATTTGGATACCCACGTACATTTTGTATCCAAATTGTGATAAACGTATCAGAATTAGGATATGGAGGGGTATCCGAAATCTGATACGCCTTTCGTGGAGCAGGAAACAAATCGATAGCGCAAGCTGGCAAGTACATGTAGAACATCTTTCTTGCATCTGTGATAAATGTACCTGTGGAAATGTCATTTCCATCTGTGCAATTCCAGCTGAACAGCTTCGAAACATGTCCTGATAGCTCCTTATCACAGAAGGCTAAATAATTTGGCAAAAACTTTTTTAGAATTTAGATGACAAATGATGATAATGTTATTGACTTTTATACATACCGGTATGGTGCGCGGCGAAGCTGAATATTAATTTCAGCTGATATCCCGTTTCAGCTTATTTTAATCCAAATTCAGATACGGGTATCAGAATTTTGATACGGAGTATCTAAATTCGGATACGTATCCGAATTGTGAGTTCCGCCGAACTGCGATATTGCTTTATCAATTATATTTTACAAACAATTTGATATTTTTATCAAGCCGCCTTTTGCGTTGATAGCTAGTGTACTTTACTAAACCATTGATGAAAATACTCCAGGGAATTGATAGGGAGTCGTGTCCAAAGAGTGACCATGCATTAATCATGTATCTAAATTTACGGCAGTTATTATGTACCTAAAATAACCAATTTATTACTAAATAGTTGATGCAGAACAAAGTCAGGTAAACAAGCAGTTTAATTAAAACAGTGCTGGTATGTAAAAAGAAAATAGTTTTCACAGTTAAGTGATGTAAAACTAAGCCGACGTAATGGCTATTTGAAAATCGAATTGAATCGAGGGACTTGAATGAATATTATTATCACATTTTATCTAAAGTTGTCTTATTGAGAATCATGTAATTGACACCAGATCAATGCCGAAGGAATATACAAGAAGTCCAAAAATTAACTGCACATTTTTATTAAATGCTTTTAACTTAAATTTGAAAAAGGATTCGCATGGCAACTATACATAAGTATTGATAGAGACTTGTAGAATTATTTTGGTACCAAACATGATGCAATTAGCATTTTTGAAAGTCAATTTCAACGTATATAGGCCTATTTAATACGTCAAACGTAAAGAATGCACTGTCACACTGAGAAGAAAATATGATGTGGGACTCACATGTAGGGAGGGATCAAATTATGTTTCAGACAAGATAGCTGCTCATAAATATTTTAATGACCTATACAGCGAAACATCTCTTAACATGTTTAATAGTACGAGGATGTTTGATGGTGGTTTTATCCTAATAATTACATAATCCTCATTAAGATGTTTCTCATTTAGTCAAAGAGTAAATCTAGCATTTCCATCTCTAAATAATCCTGCATATTTTTAAGGCAATTAACAGAATATATAGGGCTTACTGATCTTTGAACGCGTTTATCTCAGTTATACGTTTTACTACCTGGCAACCTTTGACGGACCATAACTTGACTTCTTGAAATCGTGTGAAGTTCATTAAGGTGTCATTTGAATCCTTAAAACATGGTCTTTGCAAATATTTAAAAAAATGAAAATGACAAAAGGTGGCATTTACGGCTGGTTTGGGATGGACGGTCACATTGAATTCTAAACTGTTAGGTCCGTATGCACAAAGCAGGACTAACTTAGTCCCGGACTAAGTGAAATCTGAAATTGTGGAATATCGCACTTTTTTGGGGAAATCTAGCGATAATTTAAGTTCTAATTTAAAGATTTAAACTGAAACTTTTAATATATGATTCATTGTCTGTTTTAAAACATTTCAATTAATTTTAGAAGAAATAAATGTTTAGTCTGGGACTAAACCATTTTTTGTTCTTTTTGCCAAAAAATGCAATTGTTCCAAAACAGAGATTTATAGTCATTTCAGCATATATCTTAGTGCAAGGACATAAATTATTACAGATTCGAAAAACTGTGTTATTTTTCAAAAAATCAAATTTCACTTTGTGCATACGGACCTGAGGGTTTAGATGTTTAAGAAATAAGCTGTTTTGGATGGTCAATGCTTAGGCTCAAAAGGCTTATAAACATCGACTTTCTGTCGGAGGCAGTTGTTTAATTTTGCGTACTCATACACTGTTACTGGCGTGACACTTACCACTGAAACATTAATTAGTCCAAAAAAAAATGTCTTATTTGACGAATTAAAAATTAATCGTGCAGAGTGATTTTTTTATAATTCGTGAAAACATACCGTATAATTTTTGATGTTTAAAAATAGTTTCCATCTCTATTTTTGATGAGTAGTACATGTATTATAGGTGGACCAACTATTCATGTCACTTCTGTAAAACCAAAGTGAGAATGGCTTACCTGAATAGACACTCTGCTGTATGGATCCTCGGCGGTTGACAGTAAGGGGGTCTCTTGTGTTTGTGCTCACTCTTTCTGTTAAGTATTTCCATATATCCGAATCGGAAAATCCTAGTATCTAAATAAGAAGATGTAAATAATAAATCATAGCCAAAAACTATAAGTAAGGCATTTTCAATATTTAAAGAATGATATTTTGATATTTGTTAAATTTGGTATTGCAACACACTCTTTTTTTTGGAATAAGTACAGTGTACATAACATATGTTAATCTTATGCACTATTCAGTCAGATTGGAAATCAAGTGTCAGAAATATGATAAACTTAGGCAAACAATAAATATATGAAAGTAATTTGCAAATGATTAACGTATATGAATGATAAAAATTATTTGACGTAAATTTGTTGAACTATATCTTTATATCACTTTGTATTGAAAAACTATTAAGTTCATGTTAAATTCAGGCTATATAATTTGTCATGAGTCGGAATGTTTCTGTGTCAGCAAATCTTGTCATTTGCTTGAAAAGAACTTTAATACTGCTGTGTACATTTGTATAGTATAATAAGATTGTCATCAAAGTCTAAATATGAAGTGTGCAGCAGATTTAGATACTTTATTGTTTTTTATTGTCTTTGATTGAAAGGTTGTATTCTTTAACTGATCATAATCTCTATATTTGCTATCACGTCTTACTGAAATTTCTTTAATTTATAGTAGTTGATGACGTTGAAATTGTATCCCACTCATATTGTTATTAAATTTATATTAAAGTCTTCTGTCCAAGAGGGAAGGCAGGTATATGTAGGCGGAATTTTCTCTAACAATAAATCCGTAGATACTTCGGATAACTCTAAAATGAACCCATCCCACTTTTTTAAAAGTTTTGAACTCCTCAATTTTCTTTCAAACTAGTTCCGTTTCTTTCATCATCTTATTTGAAAAATATATTTGCACATGAAACAACGATTTACTTTTCAAAATTAAATTTGTAATGTCATATTAAAGATGACAACTAAAAATATTTAAGTTTCAAATTTCAGCTCAATCGGTTAAACCGTTTTGATTTTATGGGCGATTTTGTATTTCAGAGCCGTAATTAGACACATTTTCATGTGTATCTCAAAAACGAAACGTAATTCAGCCGTGAAATTTCACATGGGTTATGAGAAAAATTTGAGTAACATTTTATTACCAAAAAGTTTGAAAACAAGTTTAGGCAATCGGACCATGCTCCTTTAACACTTATAGAATGTAGGGGAAGCGGTTTGGCGCAGCGTTACCTCCCTCGCCTTGCACAAATGAGGTCCCGGGTTCGAGTCCCGCTCCCGGCGCTTTATGTGCATTTGGTTTTCAGTCCATGCTCGCTTCCGCAGGTTTTTCTCCGGGTACTCCTGTCTTCCTCCTGCATCTATAACTGTCACTT
>JXSR01S029677.1:0-12194 GCA_000969725.1 Ophiothrix spiculata | reverse complement strand
GCCCCCCCTAGCTACGCCACTGCCAAAGGCACATTTTATTGTTGTTCATTTTATGTTCAATACCGGGTTCAATAACGAATACGATGGTTTTCTTCTTTATTTCAAGAACTTCCAAGTTCCCTTCAACATTCTCCAAATATCGCGTTTTAACTAAACAGATGGGTCGTTAAATATTACGTGTATATAGTTGAGAGAAAGATAATTTAAATTTACTTTTAGATATTTCTACCAATGATTTGCAAACTACCTCAGCAAACCTTTATCAAGAAGTTACGGTCTTATTTATTTGGTTATTATTTGCATTTATATGTACATTTCGTTTAAACATATTTAGTCACTACTATTAAACAGGTTTAGTATTTTGACCAAACTTTGCAAGGTATTGTTTTTTCTAAATCCATTCTCAATAATAACCAAATAATCAGCAAAATGGTTTTGTAATGCAGTTCAAGTTCTCTGCAAGCTGTCTTAACGCAGAGGTAAATCATCAATTATAAACAGTTATTATTGTGATAAATTTCTCAATAACAGGTATCAAAAAAACGTGGTCACAAGTATTTTTAATTATTGTATTGTATACACTCTTTCCATACAGGTTCACCTTTTAACTAATGTTATATTCTAAGGCGGTGACAATAACCTAGCGTTCGAACGTTTTATTAGAAATTTGCATTCCATTTGTTAAAAAGGTATCCCAGTATTTCTGCAGCTTTTCCAGGAATCGTCAGTTTCTTTTACAAAATCTAATCATTTCCCGCTTTGAAAGAGATAGAAAAACATGTCAATATCGTTACTTTGACATCTCTTTTTTGGAATCACAGATTACCTAGGGAGCAAGATAGAGTACCTGACATGTCGTGATCTAAAGGGTTGATATGTGTCAGGGTATTCATTGGGGTCTAAGGAATACCCCTAACTAAATCCACTAACTGCACGGGGCCTG
Source organism: Ophiothrix spiculata (assembly GCA_000969725.1). Taxonomy (NCBI): domain Eukaryota; kingdom Metazoa; phylum Echinodermata; class Ophiuroidea; order Amphilepidida; family Ophiotrichidae; genus Ophiothrix; species Ophiothrix spiculata. The sequence goes on along the minus strand of JXSR01S029677.1, from coordinate 11,251 downwards.
GTGAGGGGCGCTTTTTCAAAATGGCCGCCAGAAAAGCATATTTTCATCATTAAACAGCTTAAAGAGGCTTTTAACCCATTTGTATCATTGGAAAACAGCTTCTATGATTACAACAAATACACTCAGCCAAATGTTAGGTTAAATGCGTGTTCCATATTCAAAATGGCTGCCAAAATAGCATATTTGAACTGAAATTGACAAATATATCCTTAGAAATGCCAATTATCATAAATAATCAACATTAAATGACATTAAGGGCTTCAACAAGATCATTTGTCCCCTATATGGTGTTAACATGATAATAATTTAAAATGGCGCCAATACCGAGATCCAAAATGGCCGCCAAAATATGTCTTAATGCGCAAAAATGGGTGAAAACGACTTAAAAACAGCATCAAGCACCCTCTAGTTCAAAATAGTTAATGGAAAAAAGTTTTGAGAGTTACAGCCGATATATCTGTCCCACATTAGCCTGTTAACATGTTTAAAATCCAAGATGGCACCCATAATTGGGTCCAAAATGGCCGCCAAAATATGTTTTAATGCGCTACAAATGGGTTAAAGAACTTTAAAACAGCATCAAACAAACTATATGGTCAAAATATTTGATAGCAAATGATTTTAAAAATTACAACAGATATATGTGTCCCCAAATTAGTCTGTAAACAACCTGAAAATTCCAAATTGCGCCTGTACGGAGATCCGAAAAAGTTTCAACAGATACATTTGTCCACACATGAGGTTATTTACATGTTTGAAATCCAAAATATAGTGTGTTTTATGCTATTTTAAAGTCATTTAAACCATTTTATCACATTAAAATGTATGGAGACTATTTTGGATCTCAGTACAGGCTCCATTTTGAATATAATTTTGCTATCAAATATTTTGAACATATAGTGTGTTTGATGCTATTCTAAAGTCCTTTAACCCATTTTTAACACATTAAAACATAATTTTGCGGCCATTTTGGATCTCAGTACATTCGCCATTTTGAATTTTAAGCTTATAAACAGCCTAATTTGGGGATAAATATATCAGATGTAACTCTCAAAGTCATTTGTTATCAAATATTCTGAACAAATAGTGTGTTTGATACTTTTTAAAAGTCCATTAACCCATTTTAGCGCATTAAAACGTATTTTGGCGGCCATTTTGGATCTCAGTATAGGCGCCACTTGGAATTTTCAGCTTTTTAACAGCCTAATTTGGGAACAAATATATCTGTTGTAACTCTCAAAGTCATTTGTTATCAAATATTGTGAACATATAGTGTGTTTGATGCTATTTTAAAGTCCATTAACCCATTTTTAGCGCATTAAAACATAATTTGACGGCCATTTTGGATCTCAGTATAGGCGCCATTTTGAATTTTAAGCTTGTTAACAGCCTAACTTGGAGATAAATATATCGGTTGTAACTCACAAAGTCATTTGCTATCAAATATTTTGAACATATAGTGTGTAACAGTTTTGATACTGTTTTAAAGTCCATTAATCCATTTTCAGCGCATTGAAACGTATTTTGGCGGCCATTTTGGATCTCAGTTTAGGCGCCATCTGGGATTTTTAGCTTGTTAACAGCCTAATTTGGGGACAAATATATCTGCTGTAACTCTCAAAACCACTTTTCATTAAATTTTTTGAACTTATAGTGTGCTTGATGCTGTTTTTAAGTTGTTTTCACACATATTTGCGCACTAAAACATATTTTGGCGGCCATTTTGGATCTCAGTTTGGCGCCATTTGAAATTTTCAGCTTCTGAAAAGCCTAATTTGGTAAAAATTATATATGTTGTAACTCTCAAAACCACTTTCAATGAATTGTTTTGAACCTATAGTATGCTTGATGCTGGTTTTAAGTCATTATTTTACAACAAATGATCTTGTGATAACGATAAATGTTTATCTTTATTAAATATTTACAATATCAGGCGTTGAAAAGACTTATTTTTAATTTAAAATATCCATATAGTATTTTGTATGATTGTATCATATCAGATTTTTCATCATCATAATAAGCATACATTATATATTTCTATGCCTAACAGAGGTGTTTTCTAAATGGCAATATTTGACTCTTTTGTATCGGTCAAGTAAACATATTCGTAAATATTTGTCTGACAATATCGCTAGGTGTCAAATTGAAATAGTTTAAATTTAATGGATGTACATTTCAAAAATATTAACTTATACGGTATTTATCTTTTCTTACGAATAACATGACCGGTAAGATTCAGTGCATTTATAATATCCCATCAAAAGTAAACAACCGTCAACATCTCCATGTTTATTAACAACATTTCAGCCACAATTTTGATAAAATATATATTTAAAAATGGTTAGGGGTAAAAGTTCCCGCTTACTTTTGTCTATTAAAAAAAGAGACGAATTTGAGAGTGGGTGAAGAATTTGATCACTTTTTTTTTCTCTGGAAATTATACGCACCCCGGACACCATTTACAACAGAGTTCTTACAGAAGACAGAAAACAACTTTTCTACTTTCAACATTTAATTTCCCATGTCAACCTAAGGTACATTTATGAAAATTGAAAATGATATTCAAACACTTAACTAAAAGTTTGTTTTTTGAACAGAATCAATTTTATGTTGCTTTTTTCTGGGGACAATTTTGGTTTATTCAGAGTCTGTTGATATGCATCGCACGACGTCAATCGACGCAGGAAATTTAGAAGACAGCAAGTCATTTTAATTAATACATTTCAATTTTGGGAAACATTGATTGTCATAAACACAGTTTCATCTTAGTTTACTCGAAGAATGAATAAATATTCAGCTTATATAAAATGTACGTATAGCAAATAATAAATAAATAAATAAATAAATAAATAAATAAATAAATAAATAAATAAATAAATAAATAAATAAATAAATAAATAAATAAATACAGACAGTGTGTTTCTAAAGGTAGGTGGTCAAATTTAGTCACATTTTTTACAGATTTCTTTCTTTATTTGAACGAAGGACAATCACTTATATTAGAAAGACTAAAATTTAACAGATGTATGGAATTTATTCATAAAAATAATATCTTAAATGATAAACAATTTGGATTTCACCCACAGCACTCAACATACATAGCAACTGTAGAATTAGTAGATTGAATAACTAATGCAGTTGAAAAATGGTATTTTCCAAGATCTATCAAAGGCGTTTGACACTTTAAATCATGAAATATTATTACACAAATTAGAATACTATGGATTCAGAGGTATTGTATTAACATGGTTTAAAGATTATTTAGAAAGTAGAAAACAGTTTGTAAGATATGAAATGCATGACTCTGAGCCAAAATATATTAAATGCGGTGTTCCTCAAGGGTCAATTCTAGGACCCCTGTTATTTGTATTATATGTTAATGATATTGTTAACACAACTTCTATACTTGAACTTATTTTATTTGCCGATGATACTACAGGATCCGGATATTGCGTCTAATATTGATTTGATTAACAATATTAACAATGAGCTAGCTGAAATATGCAATTGGTTTCAAGCAAACAAGCTATCAATTTAAATATTGTTTTCGGCACTAGCTTCAATTAACAGAATATTCCTACAATAATACTAATACAGACCGGGGGAAAACTTCCTTGAATATTGCTCTTGATGGAGTGTCATTACAAAGAGTAAGTTCAACTAAGTTTTTAGGTGTTGTTATAGATGAGAATTTAACTTGGAAATATCACATTGGTGCAATATCAAAAATAATTGCACGCAATGCCGGAATGATGACTAAATTAAAACATCTTGTTCCTGAATATCTATTGTACTCTTTATACTGTACACTGATAATGCCCTATATAAATTATGGTGTGTTATTATGGGGAAACACGTGCAAAACCTACTTAGACAAAATTCTAAAGCTTCAAAAATGGGCGAACAGAACAGTTACAAAAAGTCACTATAGAAGTCACACTGGACCTCTATTCTTAAAATACAATGTACTTTATGTGTTTGATACATATAATTTGAATTTTTGTATTTAATGTATAAACATCATAACAATTTTCTTTCAGAGATATTCTCAACTTATTTTACTAAACACAGTTACTCTACAAGAAATGCCCAGGATTATAGAGTCAACTTAAATGTAAAAATATCAAACTATTTAAAAATCAATTAAAATCAAATTTGTTGTGCAAATATAATTAATCTTTGGGGCTAGTGTTTTTGTATGTGTTGTTTTTATTTATAGGGTATAATCCTTCCCTATTTCTTCTTTTTTGTTTGTTTGAATTGTCTATCAACTTGTTTTTGTTTGTTTCAAAGGGACATGCTTACTTCAGGCCTTCCAGACCTTTCAAGTACGTCCTCAATATCATGTTCATATTGCATAAGTTATAGTTTTAAAAGCTGTTATGTTGTTTTGATATTGAAATAAAGTTTTGAATGAATGAATGAATATATACTTTATATGGCAATCCAAAATTGTGCATAGCTTTAGGGGATTTGATGTTACGAGTAAAAAGTATCTGAAAGTGACCAATAGAAAATGATATGATGTAAATATGAATTTTTTTTCTTGAGATACTAGTACCTGCTTGTACAGCGCGAAAATGAAATTAGCAACTTCTTGAAATGACTTCTTCAGTCATTTGTCAAAATTAGAGTATCAAATTGAAACTGAAATTTTACATGTTCAAGGGCTTATTCAAAAAATAATAATCATATTTGCGATATCCATATAGGCGTATGAGTTATTTTTAAAGGTGATGCGATACCTTTTTTTATTACCTTTAATAAAGCTTTGTCAAGGTTTTCCGTGAAAAATTATTAACAATTATTTAGCACAAAACATATTACACATATTTCATCTATTGTTCCAGATTTTTTTTTTAAATTTTAATGCTCTACTTCCATACATTTTACCCATCTAATAACAGAATTTTAATACAGTGACAATGACCTTGCGGTCAGACGTTCAATATGAAATTTGTGGTTTCTATCTAGCATTCATTTTGTCAATCAGGTCTGCCGTTATTTCTGTAGCTGAACTTATTCGTAGGAATCAATTTCTATTGCAAATTCTGATCATTTTCCACTTGTAAAAAGAGAAGAAATCATTTTCGTGATTATATATCTTTCTTTTATCGAATCATATATCATAGTTCTTATATCGGTCAACAATTGGTTGTAACGTACTTTTCTTCAGAGTTGCGTCCAGAGGTAGAGCATATATATCCATGAACTTGAATTTTATCCATGCTCTTTACACAAAATGGAGTATGTCACTCATGGTTAAAATGCAGATTATAAAATATTTTTCCCCAATATAATGGCATATGTGATCTTTATAAAACAAATATACAGATCTGAAACCTACATAATATGCTTGTTTAAGAATTGGTGCAATGCTGTGAAACTGTCAGTTACAGTTGCCTTTTCAAAGGTCTATTATTGTTTTTCTTTGCTTCTATGTATGGGGATTGAGCTCTAAATTCCAAATAGTTAACTGCATCAGCACAGTAATTAATCATATATAAAATATATTAAAATAAAATTAATATATAATAAAAAAATTCTTTTTGCGTGGAACAAACAACTAATATATTTTAAGAACTGAAATAATAAAAGGATTTCTCAAATTGCTAAATATAAAAGAATATTATCAACTATAAATGCTGGAATAAAATTGCATTATTTGATTCCTTTACATCAGTGGCGTGCCCAGGATTTTTTGAGTGGGGGGGCACAACCATCAGTTTCCCCCGAATGACCAATAGCGGCAGAAGGGTAAAATGTGATATTTTTAGATTTTTTTCATAATGCGCGCGTAGCGCGCGAAAATTTTTTCTATTAACGCAGAACACGGCAAATTTTGACTGAATATTGACAGAATAACAGGAATTTCGCGCGAAGCGCGCAAAATTTTTGCTTTTTCATACTTAAATTATCAAAAGCAAAGGGAAATTCAAGGTATTTTCTTCTCTTTCCCTTTGATTTTTTTCTCTCCTCCCCTTTCTTTTCTATCTTTTTTGTGTCAAGATGCCCGAATGGGCCGTTTCCCCCGACTGACTCATCAAACTGGGGGGGCACGTGCCCCCCCGGCCCCCCCTTTGGGCACGCCACTGCTTTACATTGGTGAAACCCTCTGAACTCTAATTTTGAAACCAGAGAAATGGTTTATATTTATCCAATACGTCTGCAGTGTTCTCATTGAAAATGTAGGGTGGTTGCAACATCCTCATCCGTATAACTTGCTTCTTTTGATTCGCTATGTACGTGTAATGATCTGATTTTTTGCTCTTCGAAATACATGAAACACTATATTTATGTCATATTTTGTGTTCTCCTCGCCTCATAGTAAAGCATTATCAAGGTTTCTACATATTAGTATAGTAAACAATTTAGAAACAAAATATTAGAAGTTATTAATTCACACCACTTTCCATACAGGTTAATCTATCCAATAATGCAATATCTATTAAGGTGGTGACAATGACCTAGCGGTCGAACGTTCCGTTATGAAATTTGTGGTTTCTATCTCTCATTAAGAGCCATATTCATTTTGTTGAAACGGCCCGTACTTATTTCCGTTGCTTAAATGATTTCCAAGAAGAGACGGTTTCTTTTGTAAAATCGAATCGTTTTCTGCTTCGTATGAGATAGAAAAACATGTCAATATCGTCACTTTGTCATGATTATATCGAGAAATATATATTTATTTTATAATGATGAGTTCAAATTTCGGCCAACACTTTTAACGTACCTGTTTCAGAGTCACGTCCTGGACAGATAATTTGACATAGATTTGAAACTATATTCATGCACTTTACACTAAATTTGTTTTACTCGTTTGTCACTCGTGATTAAAAGAGAGGTTTATAAACACTGTGAGTACTGTTCGATGCCAATGAATTAACAGTATTTGGATGGTTTTATATGTAAAGATGGCATTTTCTTCAAAGTCCATTTCATAAAATGTCACTGGAAATAAATCTTTCACTGTAAATAGCTTAAATGTAACTGCTCATATGTCAAATTTTAATCTGTAATGAATCTATGGCCATTTACCATTCACAGTCTTTGCTCTAGAATAAAATTAAGAAACAAAATAAAAAACAAAACTAATGTATAGTATAGCACTAATTTGAATATAGTCCTTCATTTTGAATTGGTACAAGCTTATTGGCTAACGAAACAACCCGGAGTATCATGCGGTTAAGGTATATGCTCCCAATTCCTAATGAAATACATGAAACCATGGGTTGCTTTGCTTCTTGTACCTTAGGCTGGTTAAACAATTAGCGTTAAAAGGTGGTAAAACAGTCTTTGTAGGAATAATAAATGATGTATCAAATACTAAGTGACATGGTGGGACAAATATCCTTCTAATTATCTAGACGGAATATGATATCCTAAGAAAAACCAGAAGAAAGATATAACATAACGGATCGTGTTCAGGCTATGCTCGCAGATGGTTTATTGTTGCTTGTATCATTATTTTCAAGCCCGGCCCATAAATAATTAGATCATTTAAGGGATTATACTATATACATTAGAAGAATTTAAAGCAGTATCATACACTCACTTTATAATGCGTCCGCATCAAGCATTATTAAACAAAAAGTGAAACATAAAACAAAATTGCTGTTAAAATGTTTTCTAATCGTTACCTCATTAGCATGCTTCTTAAGATTAATTAATTGCCGGCGATTTATAGATAATAACCGAATATAGGATCATAAGAGCTAGGAGTCTGTATATAAATTAGAATAACGGTGCATCACATCAGCCTGTACAGCTAACCTGAAAGCTAATGGATCGAGTTACTTTGGCGACATTCCATTGCTATGGCGCCAAGCATCAAAATGCCCATCCATCACCTCCCATCTTTCTCTCTAAAAACGGAAGTTTAGAAAGAAAAAATCTCTCTTTATTTTTAAAGATGATTTCAAGTAAGGACTGTTAAAAGGGCTGGTTTGATAACTTCTAATTGGAGCGCCCCCAATTTTGGTAAAAAATGTGACTTTAGTATGATTGTGGTCGCAAATGAAAATTGAAAGCAAAAAACCATCTCAATTAAGAACGGTTATCAGATCGTTTACTAGTATTTCTGTTTCATATCAAAGGCATCTAGGACCCTCTTTGACCAATTACCAACGATCGCGAATTGTAGTGCTTAACTAACTGTGACTTCATTTTTTTGTAATCTTTTTAAGGTTTACAATAAAGAAATTCAAAATTTTCACGTAAGTATTATTATGGTACGTTACATCAGAACAAAAATTAATTCCATGCCATTAACGATTTGGAAAATCGTTAAAAATATCAGGCACGTAAAGATTATTATATGTATACATAGGGATTTAAGCATTCATCAGTAACTGGCTGATTGAACGAAAATAATACGAAAAGTCAAAATTGGAAACTGATTGATTGAACTTAGATATCACTATACCAGATAAGTAGATACCAAAAGATAACAAGGGATTACCTAAACTGAAGGCATCACTAGTTCATCATGCACTAGTTTCATCAAGGGATGCATGTTTTAAGCCTATTGTCAAATTCCGGCCGCAGATGTTTGCATGGCAATCATATCATTATTTCACTCTGCCGGTCAAGAATGGGATTAGGGGACTAGTCAGCGTCAGATTACAATTACTTAACAAACACTGCTGACTTTTCTCTGTTTGACATTGACGTATTCGTAAACTATCTGATTTAAACTGGCCTAATATATATAGTTTTGTTTTGTTTCTTATATTTCCTGTCAGCCATTCCATGTAACTGTCTCATTTTCCAAAACATGAAAAATGCTTAAATTTTTCAAATTACAGGTACTATAGTAACAAACTTGGTGTCAGATTAAAGAAATCATTGAGCTCGTTACACTCTTAAAATTATCTTACTCTTGTTGAGTAAAAACTTACTCAACGGTCACAGCTCATTTTGTTGAGTAAAATCTTACTCAACGTTGGATAAACTTTCCTCAACGTTGGGTAAACTTTGCTCAACGTTGAGTAAGATGTGCTCAACATTGAGAAATATTGATTTAACCGAGTAAGATTTTACTCAATGTTGAGTAAGATTTTACTCAACAATGAGCTGCGACCTTTTTACTCAAAAAAGAGTGAAATAATTTTTAGAGTGTAACTTGAGCCATCACACTATTAGATTGATTATGTTAAACATGAATTATTACCAAAAAACACCGTTTTTTACTAAATACCCTTTACATTAATACTTCATTTATAATAAAAAAAATTTTTTGTTTGTTTAAAATTGATCAATAAAGGTTGAAATTTGGATAATCTAGGATGGCTTTCATGTTCTTTCGTGTTTTTTTTTTTTTTTAATTTGCACAAAGCTACTACGTCACGCGAGTCACGCAGTTGTGTTACGCGAGTCACATTTTCAACAAGGCACTGCACACAAAGAACTTAGCACACTTTAACTGTTACATAGAGTGGGGTAGTATGTTTGGTTTCCTATGCAGAAAAAATATATGTTGTCCCACGAGCACAACTTTTTAAAAATGCGTTTGAATCAAGTGATGTCAAAAAATTTCTTTTGTAGCCTGTCACGCGAGAATACCAAATAAATTGTGATATCTCCAACATTTGCATTGTGAACTATGCATACGCATTGGCTCTGTTCAAAAATGTGTAAAATTAAAGTAGGGGAAAGCTAATTTTTTACTATTGATCCATTCAAACATGGATTTTTGTAGAAATTTCGCGCGAGTCACAATTGAATGGCTGCTATGATACTCTTTTTTCAATAATATTAGCCAATTCAAAACTTACATGCAAAAAATATATTTTCTTAGGGCGTGTTCATGAGCATTTAGTCATGGCTATTTCCCCGCTTATAAGCCGCTCACTCACTAGCTAATTCCAAGTGTGAACTCAATTATAAAGTGTCTGGCTCGTGACTTAAAATGATTCCAAGTCACTTGCCTTATGGGTATCTCGCTCACGAGCCAGTAGTGTTAACGCGCAAGTGAACGCAATTTTGCTAATTTGATTCGTTCTAGAAGCTCGCGCGCAAATAGTGGTTATTATTTGAATGATTTACACTTAATATGATAGAAAATAAATGTTAATTACCAAATATTGGTAAAATCTTGATCAAAACATTCAGATAAGCCAAAAATTATATTTTATTATTATTTTTGACCTTTGCATATGAGGCTAACGTATATGTACATGTAATAAACTGATGTTACATATCAAGAAAGAGGCAAAGATTTGCTTGTAAAATATTCCTTTGGCATCATAGATAGTAGATAAATCGAAAGAAAAAAATCGAGTTTGCATTAGGGGGCCGGGGGGCAGTATTTATCGTTATTTAGAAAAAAGATTACCTAAATATTTCGAAATACAGGGTTTTTATTGAGAATAAAAGTCTACATGTCATTATTACCGCTAATACTTCAAATCTCAAGATGTCGGGGGGAAATTGGGGATGATGCTGAACATGCCCAATGCCCATAAATCTTAACTCGGAGGAAAGTTCTGACCAATTTGCGAATTATAGCTATAGTCGACAATACAAAAATCTCACCGGGAATGCTGAATTAATTATCATCTTAAAATTAATGATAATGCAAAGTTTTTTCATGATATATGTTATCCTTGGCACAATCCCTATTATATATCATAAAATTAGCTAATGATGACATTTGTCTTCTTAGTGATTTGATATGGGAAGTATGATCCTCACAGTACTGGCAAAAACAGCTATCCATCATAATTAGTGAGTTTGCCTTCAAACTGGTCATTCCCAGCATTTATATACAATGAATGCAGGAGAACCATTAGACATTTTTCAAATATAACCAGTGATAATTTCGAATTATATGACAGTTTCTATCTAATAGTTCTTCAGAAATGCTTGGTACTTTGCTAACCCTTAGAGACTAGATGATTGTTTCAAAATTGAGGGTTTCCTTTTTCTCAAACTTGGAATTACCATGTATTCTTTTCTTTCTTTCTGTTAACAATTATGACTAACATGATAAAAAAGGTTACAAAAAAGATAACATTAGAAAGAAACTTTTATATATGGAAGACTGCAATTGAAAACAAATAATTCTTAAACTTACTTTTACCTATATTTTCCATACAAATGCCATAACATAGAGACGTCATATATCAATGGATGACATTGATTTTAGTATCAAGGGAAAGCAAGGGGTAAAAGCAATTCATTGCTACTTCATACAAGGGACTGGGGGATTCGCTATGAAATAATAGGAGACTGAACACCTCTCTGTAAA
>JXSR01S029673.1:12779-24653 GCA_000969725.1 Ophiothrix spiculata | reverse complement strand
TTTTATCAAATTGGCTATTTTGATTTTCGTTTTCTAAAATATCAAATAAAAAAATGAAATGCGCAAATAATGACGCCAAGACGAAATGTGCGCGGCGCATGGGAAACAAACTTGTTTTTTGTTTTTGCCTTAAAATATGACAACTTTTATGATATATTTTCAGTGCTATCTTTAGTAGAGTGTAAGAATAATATGAAAGATTTTAAGAACTTTGAATGTGGTAACTTAATTGACATGTTTTGTTAACTGTCTTAAGTAGACAGAAATAATGATAATAGACATTTTAAAGACCTTTGAATAAGTGGGCAACTTTTTAGTATATTTTGTATTGTGCAGTAGATATGCTATTGATAAATAAGCTTACAAGAGCTTTGCATGTGGATATTGTTTATTTTGTTGTCTGTTGTAGATAGTTACAGCTGTGATTCAATTCATTTGACTAGACATAAAGAGAAATCTTGAAACTGCTATTTTAGAACAACCCTTACATGAAATTGATGGTTTTGTACTTGTATTGATTCATATCACATTTTAATCCAAGCTGATTAAGATTTTCACATAATCTCAGGAATGATAAAAAAATAATGGTAGAGTGTATTTATCACTGCATATTTGATTACATCTCTACAACCATTTTCCTCTCCATACCCTTAATATACCTCCCCACATATCTTATATTAGCTCTCCCATTCCAGCTGCCACCAAATTTGACATACAAGTGTTATAAAGTGTTTGAGTTGTCATCCCTGGTAGATGAGTCTAATGAGAGATTGATCCAGCTCTGGCGTGTGTCCTTGTCCTCGTTTTGTTGATTCACTGGAGTTCATCATGAAGATAGGATTGAGCAAATGGTGGAGTATTGACAATCTGACTGTCACTTTAACAGGTGTATAATTGCTGTACATTGGATTATTTGATATCGCAATACCCAATACTAAGTTCATTAATGCATGTAGCTTTACTGTGAATTGTGATTTGACTCATTTGATTAGGGTACTCAGTATAATCCATAAGATGCTCTGTACAAATGCATTTTGAGGGTGGCTTTATCAACATAGTTATTAGGGATGAGGTTATTTAGACAGGCCTTGTTAATACCAAATTGAAGATGAGCTAAAGCAGTATTTAGATGAAAGAGAAACTAGGATGCGGTGTAGATTGCTCAAGATGCGTTAAATTTGTATTGTCAGTTGAAAGAGTTGCAAGTTTTTGCATGGAGATATAGACAAGTGTGTAGCTGTCATTCAACGCATTGATAATAAAGACAAAATTTATACTGTGCTTGGTAGTCACAACAGCAATTTTCTGAGTACCTTTTCATGTATTTTCAGTTTACACCGAGATTTCTGAGAAACAGTATTGTAGTAGAAACATCTTTTAACCTTGTGAACATTTAAAATGAATTCTGTAATTTATTAATAAAATAAAACATATGTCAGAAGAATTTGCATGAATATAAGATAAATATTGCCCTTAAACTAAAATGATATTCCTTACAGATATTAACATTTGACTAGGGCATAAATAATAGTGAAAACAAAATGTAAATCTGACATAAATTAACAAGCAATAATACTCACCTTTAATTCTAGATACTTAGATTTAAATGTCAAGTCTTACCCTCATAGTCTTATGCTGAGAGAAAATAATAATACAATTAATCGTATATTGTAAGTTAGCTATACTTGCTCTTGGGAATAATATTAAAGACAAGAATGGAATAAAACCTAAACATAGTTGGAAGCATTGATGCAGTAAATGAAGAGCAAAATGCTGACAGGTCTGTGAGGGGAAGGCACTCAAAATTAGGAAATGTACCCTATGTTACCAAAAAGACCCACATTTTTCAAGCTTGTTCTCTTCGAATGATCGTATGTTTTAAGGATTATAACCCATAGGCATGTATTTTATGCCACTCAAAGACCCCAATTTCTAATCTGTCATCCTAAGGTCCCAGTTTCTGATGTTGTAATCCAAAGACCGATATTTTTCTTTTTTTTCCCCAGACTTTGATTAGTCACAAATTATGAATGAAGCCATGATTTAAACAAATTTGCAGAATGTGCTCAATTTGAAATACCCATGTTTTCACTGAAAGACCCATAATATTCGATGTCACCAACCCCCTATTTTGGGATTGCTCCAATCACATAGAAAACTCTATGTTTGATGAGTTACTTGATGGCACTCAATTGTGACTATGATCTAACGAGGCCCCAACCCCACACGCTCCACCCCACCCCCTTCCCGGTGATCAATACAGAAGTCAGCAAACTTGAATGACTAAATTAGCTGCATGTCGACTCGTTTACAATTGGTCGCATCCCACAATGTAAGGTAAGCCCACAACGTTACAAAGCAAATGGTACACAAGTCTGTCATTGACACCATTCCTCCAAACGTCCAGGTCTTACTCCAAGTTTCACGTCCCCATATCTCATGACTCCTCAAAGTGCAATCTTAGACGACACACCGCTGAATATTTATAGCGCTGAGACAGAAACGGAAGAAACGTACAGCTCTAGTCTTAACTAGCTACATTTGTAGCTAATTGAATATTGCTGGAAATTTCAATTGCAAGTCGTTGCATTTAGATATAGATTCTCTTAGGAAATTGTACATTTCTACATTTATGCTATCCTGTTGCTGCTTTTATGAAGACGGGACTGATACAGCACTTGTATTAAGTTGACGTATTTGGTTACGTAGCATGGGAGATATCCGAGTCGAATCCAACTGTTGACATTTTCACTTTGTTTTTCTCTTTATTGCTTTGTGAATAACAAGTATGCATGGTCTGTTACTTGAGTGTGTGTGCAAATGTCTGTACTTGTTTATGTATACCTGTACAGACTAAGGCAAAGTAAAGACATCCTGGTCTCAATTCTAGTGCTTACTTATAAATGAATACTTACAGCTCGCACAAATGAATATTCTTAGGGACAAAGACTTGGAAAACAACATCTAAGCCTAAGTCAGGAATTGGACCTGCTACACTTTAGTATGTCTTGTACCCATGTTTATTAGATCTCCTTTTATACTTTGATCAACACTAAATAGGCGGGAATTATGAGGCTTTTGTTCACCCGCAAGTAAACATAATCCCAGTTACACGCGCGCCATAGATACTGATGCGCGAGTCAGATGTGGAACGCGCACTGCGTCTCCTGCAGTTTTGATGTGTCCTGCTACGTGCGCGCTTATCTGTATCAATTCACGATGTGAAGAGGCCCGCCTATTTGGTGTTGATCAAACTACAGAAATTTGTTGGAACAATCAAAACAGGTCGGTATTATGTTAGTAACTAAGTTTGCCACATGGTGGATGGTTCATGCTCATTCCTGAAAAAATTGTTGAAGAAGTGATTATGTAATAGTCTTGGTTATTGCAACAAGTTGTCCAAACTATCAAACTCACAGCTCCCAGTGATCATATAACACTTTTTGGCAATTTAGTGCTTTTTCACAGGGAGTTTGAATTGATACCATAAGCCATGTTAATAGTTTGGACTAAAAAAATTGAATAGGAACCTTCAAAATAGATGTCAATGCTACATGATAAGGTTGCTGCAATTTTGAGACTGTGAAAAGGTTCATTATCCACTCCGCCAATTCAACTATTGATTATCTGAATGTCCATTGCCTTACCGTTAGTTATTACATACTTGTATGCCAAAGTGGTTTAAATAGTTTAATGATATTTCTATCGTAGAGTATGATGATTTGCCAAACTTTTGGAAGTTGGAATATTTATTATAGCAAATAATGAAATTGAACAAGTGGATACATCAACTATCAATATTTATTCATCATACGTCATTGACCTAGCAAGTAACAATCTACATGCATGCTAGTATCATGAAAATTCTTATTTGTAACATTAATTATAGGGGAGACTCATTAATTGAATATCACTATGTACTGGTTAATTGCAGACAGATAGGATAGTATAAATATTATTAAACAAGTTGCATTAATTACAAATGTTGATATCTCATTAATTAGTCTGTCTGAAAACAAATATGCATGACGGAGTGAGTGATAATTGACGAGTGATGTGATTGCATCATTCCCTGGTATCTGAAAGCGTAATGTTAAGAAATTGTAGTATAGTTTTATGTTGTGATCATTTCGTTCAGGGTACAAAACTAAAGAAGCATGATCAAGTTTATATTTAGTGATTATCTAACTATATGTAATACTTCATTAGTGAAACATAGATTTGCTATGGGTTATTAACCATGAGGTTATTAAACAATCATTTTAGCACTTATTTTTGTGTTTTTGCTTGAAAGCCAGTCCGAAATGATTTTTGATGTTAGGGTTAACAGGACGGGCATCCAAAAGAATTTGCTTTCTTCAAAGCTCTCCTTAAATTTTTGATTAATCTAATTTCACTATCGGTCAGAGGTCATACATTAGAGGAGGCACTTTATCCCAGTTATTGTTTATCTCTGATTACAGCAGATGGGTGATATTATTGATAAATCTGTTGCCTTATTAAAAATTAAGCAAAACAAATAAAGGGCTGTACAAATAACTGCGAAAACATCATTGGATGACCAGCTCCCTCATTTAGGATTCGAGGGAAATATAATCGCAAATGACAGTGTTAAGTGCAGTAACCATTAGAATGAAAATGTCATGATATTCACAAGAATATTGATTGGTTCTCTAAAATAACATGAGGTATCATAAAACATGTAGGTGAATCAAAGTACAGACAAATGTCATAATGACAATGCACTATGGAAGATAGGTTATCAGTCGGAATGTTTTTGATTGTATAAATGATAGGGGTAGCTTTGAAATATATATTATGTAAATGATTTGGACTTAAAGGTATGTTTATGCTGGAATTATAGTGCACCTTACCCCAGATTCCCATAGTAGTGGTGTTGATACTTTGCTACATGGTTTAGACCATGGTTCAGAACTTTTCTTACGATGCACTACTTAAATAAGAAAAAATGTATGGTAGAAGAAAATCCTGGTTTGAACACACAAAATAGAAGCAAAATGCCTAAATTATCTTAAGGGATTATGTTTGCAATACAATAGTTTTGTTAAGTTTCATTTTGATTCAGGATGTTTACAAAAGTAAGGACAGAGTGATAAATCCATCCTTTATTAGTTATTATTATTGTCATGTCAGTTTCTCAAACCCCTCCCCAGCTCCTCGTGATAAACAATCCTGGACAAACTGATACGTTTTTGCAATTTATTTAGTGTCAAAATTAGGATGAGCACAGTGGGACAATTGTTTTACGGGACAGTTGAAAGTGTAAAGTTGATATTAAAAAGTCGCAAATCAAGTTGAGTTAAGGAACCCCTCTCTCCTCTTTAAATGAAAATGATACCAGTCAGTGAGAGTGCTCATGATTATTTAATTAGAATACAGTAGCAAACTAGAACACATAAACACATGAAATTGAGATCGAAAAATCAGGGACTAGCTTTTATTGATGAGATATGTACTACGGTTGTAAATAAATATCGCTAGATCTCAAAGCAGCCGTCTGCGGCAATTTGAGGATGAATATGAGGTGATAAATGACATTGAGTTTATGCCACGAGTTATTTTATAAAGGTTATATGCACTATCTATGATGTATTATTATTATGGGATGGCCTTTTATTGTTACCGTGGTAGCGATATCTTGTTAATAAGTACGCCAGGTATAGTATTGATTATTTGATGCCTTTCAATATTCTTGCTCTTGAGTTATGCAGTTCTGTCATTTAGAGAGAATGGAATCAGAGCGTTTGATATTGTTTTTATTCATTAGTGTATAATTAATAATGCATGTCTGTAATGAGAATTCTGTATCATTATATTGATTATTTTATGCATTTCCTGGCTTATCATGCCAAAGCATAATAAGGTATAATATCAGACAAAAACCACTGCCTTTATAATTACGTTTTTGCTCGTAAACTGTAAATTGATATTGTGTATGGTATGTAATATGTATGATGTATGTTACTTATCAAAATTGCTTTGATTGATAGTGATTTTAATAGATAGCAGTCATGGAATGAAAACAAAATTAGCAAAAAATGCAGGTGATTTAAAGTGCATTTTGCCTTCATTACCCTGACCTTGTTATTTTATATGGTTTTTATATAAACTGTAAGGGCCGGTTCAGAGTCCACTTTTGTGTAGAATATTCGATGCAACAATTTTCTATGTTTAAATTATTCACATTTATCAACTTGTGCACTTTTTGATTCGAATGGAGATTAATGATGAAAAATTAATATCGTATAGAATTCACCTGCATCGAAATTTGATTGAATAATGAAAAATTTTTGCACAAAAGCAGGAAGGAAAACTATAAATCAAGCCTTACAGTATTGCAAGCATGCAAGGTGGACAGTTGCAATCTGCTGTGGTAATGCTTCTAAAAGATGTTCTAAAATACCCTCAAACAACTTCAAAATAATTGTATAATTTTCATTTTGGAGCTCGTGTGGTTTAGGGGAACAGAGCAGGACCCTGAATCAGTAGGTCTCGAGTTCGAGCCCCGCTATGGCCAACGGTTATGTCCTTGGGCAAGACATTTAGTCCTAATTGCTTCGTCGACCCAAGCGTAGTTACCATGGGTAGGTTACTAGGAATATACTCAATAGGCGCTGTAATTGTTAGGCAGCCGCGTAAGTTGGGTATATTCTACTGGTAACGGAATAAATGTAAAGTGCTTTGATCAATTCTGGAAAAGCGCTATATTTAAGCACCGACATTTATTTAAAAAAAAATTATTTACTTTGGTAATTTACTTTGGTTGAAGCTTGCAATGTTATTTTGATAAATGTCTTTTTATTTGAGCACATGCGGTACTTTGTTCATCTGTAAATATTTGTGAATTTTTGAACTTGACATGAGGTTGATGACATGATTATAGACCAACATTTTAATAACATTTGATGAGTCTCTTTTCTTAATACATGAGCAACAGATGGTGGAAAATCAAATTAATAATGAATTGGCTTTAGAGTAGTTTAGTGTTCATGGTTATCTTATTGCAAATCTGATAGTAAAATAAGCCATCTATTTGAATATATTTAATTTCTTTTTTTGCTCACACATACCTATGACAATTATTTAATTAATTAGATACAACCCTTTAGGCCAGTAGATGACTTACAGATACCACCTTAAAACTTAATAGGCCCTTTATGGTCATTTTAAATCATCAGATTTAAACCAATTAGCCTTTTCAAAATGTTGATTGTTTAAGATGGTGCAATTTATTCTTTCAGGAAGGCATCTCAAAAGGTTTTTATGCTATATGTATTATATATAGAGAGAGATTTTCATTTAAGGAACTTAAAAGTACTGATGTCAATCTTTTCAACTAGTTGAAGGAGTTTAGCTTTTGAAAATATGCTTTTAGAGAAACTGGGATGAAACTTTTCAGGAAATTTAATGAATTTAAAAACTGTGTTAACTTTAAAATTCACAATTTATGAAAGAATAGAAAAGTACAATTTTAATAGAAGTTTTTGGCATTTCTGGATGGATTTGTAAATCATTGTATCCCTGTTAATAAAAAAGATATCATCTGTAGCAAAGTGGGAAACTTAGTAGTTTAAGTCATAATACTCCCTTGTAGAACCCCAATTCCATTGAATCAACTGCAGGGTTAGTTCACAGCTAGTCCACAACATTATTACAAATGCCCACATGCAATGCATGTATACTCTGCATACTTAACAGTTATGCTATCGTAATATTCTGGGGGTGACAGTCATATTTTTCAGAGGGTATCATTTTTTTCGCTACTATCTGAAGGGATCACCACTGAACCTTTATTTAAATATATATGTACCATAAAATTCAAATATATGGCAATTCATGTCACATTTTGCTTCCAAACAGCATAAACAAATCTGATTTGTTGAACAAAAGATAAAATGTAAGTTGCATTCATTATAAAGTAGTGGTAATGATAATTTGTCAAAGTTGCTAAATAAATATGATGAAGCAGTGGATAAATGTGCCATACATTGAAATTCTTTAGTATTGCTAAATGAAACAATGGACCAATATCATGTCCATTCACAAGGAACAGATAATATTCAATATTCGGTTGAACGTGGATTGGGACACATGTGGCAGAGGATTTCTTTGCGAGCTCACTTCGGGATCCCTTGCCTGACGAACGCGGTCGACGTTTCTCCTGCTTCTTGCCGTTCGCGGTCTTCAAGATTTCTCTTTATTTAGTTTATGGACTGTTCTTGTTCTTTTGAATTTTGCCTGAATTCATAGATGGTGGACTCGGATGCACATGGTACACCCGATTGGGAGAATGCACCCCGGAATCTCCGTTTCACTTCTGCATGAGATTTGGTTGTAAAAAAAACCTCAGCAATAAGAGCACGTTGCTCTTTTGTGAACTGATCTTGAGGCATTTAAACAGTAACTGATTGATAAGCTCTCCCTTCTAAGACAGTACCCCCAAACGTGTTATTTTGCACTTGGAAAGACCGCCTAAATTATCTTTTATATGTAAATTAATAGATTAAGAGGAGATTTTCACTGGAACAAGGTAATCGGTTGGTGTTATTATTCAAGAGGTGCATGCACGTCAATATTGGTACTTACTCGTTATGAACTGTCGTTTGACGAGGCATGCTGATTTGGACAGAACTGTTTTCATACCATAATATTCAAATAAGGATATCTTCGCAATGCCTTTATCAATTTGCACCATTCTTTCACCCTTTGAAAGCTTTATTCATGATCTATTTAGAAATTAATATTATTTGTTCGAAATTACTTTTGTTCTTACAATATGGCTTCCATCTAATTATTGCAGTTTTTTTGACTCGCGTGGTATTATAAACATTTTAATTGCAATGAATTTGACAACCAATCGAAATAGTCAAAAGAGATTTACATTTGATTGTAAGATCTTATCTGATAGATAATAGATATATAATAATACATTAAGTAGATACTAATAAATAATGACTTTTCTTCATGAAGCATCAAAAGATTGGGGAATAAAGGGAAAACAACCAACCTCAAAGAAACATATAATCTTTTTTCAAATTATGTCCCAGACACTGAAATCTTTCACATAAATCAGCAAAGACACACCATGGTT
Source organism: Ophiothrix spiculata (assembly GCA_000969725.1). Classification (NCBI taxonomy): domain Eukaryota; kingdom Metazoa; phylum Echinodermata; class Ophiuroidea; order Amphilepidida; family Ophiotrichidae; genus Ophiothrix; species Ophiothrix spiculata. The sequence continues at coordinate 15,541 of JXSR01S029673.1, read as the reverse complement.
TGATTAATCAACATAACACCATGTAATGTTAATTATTCACAACACTCAATCTGTCATAAGAGTGCAAAAAAGTCGTATCTGCAATAGCTGCCATTTGTCATAAATTTGAATTCCACACTTTGATGTCAGGTCTGGGTCAGTGGCTCTTGAAATGGTTCTTCAGGTGACGACGGTAAGAACCATTTCAAGAGCCAATGACCTATGGGAGTGAAATTTGAGTGATTTTTCACATTCTAGTGATAAGGTGTTTAATGAATATAACATAAGGCAGCCATTGTAGATACAACTTTCTTGCATTCACAATACTCAATCTATGTTTTGCCTAAGGATCTTTGATTCATTGCTCAAAACACATATAATTGATGAAATTGGTCTCTGGAGATAGTCGGAAAACTTGCTAGTTTAATTAAAATTGTACATATTTGGAATATGAACTCAATTTATGTTTACAATGCCTTTAGATAGATCTATTTCAACAATTTCTTTGTTTTAAAGTAAAAATGTGCTATCGTTGGGATTTACGCATACTAAAATAAATCCCAGTCCTAATTTTGAAGTCAAATTAGTAAAACACCTCATGGGAGCTGTAATAATATTATAATTAACAAATATTTCACACATCGTAATGTGTTTAGGAATGTTGTTATTATTCCTGTGTCATTCTTTATTTTTTTATAAGAAAAGACAAAGTGTTGTTACCCAAGATCTATTTAGCAGTTCATTCTATTTAAAAGTGTGAATATTGTGTTAATAAAGTGTTAACATCCAATAATTTAAATATGTGAAAAAATATATTATGTTGGGACTGAAATATATGTAAATTAAAATTGCTAAATAAACCATAGCATGTCTATTATTTGAAACAATTGTCTTAATTTAGGAGAATACAAATTTATGAAATAAATTTGTCTGATATTTTCAAAATGTTTTTCAGAGATGTTGTCAAAATATATTGTGTCAATTAAATACTATCATAATTAACCTATTATACAAATGAATGTGGGCTGTCAAAGCAAAAGGATGCAGTTGTCATCTCTTTCATGTAGCTCACTGTAGCATATCTGATGTATAAAACTAGTATACATCATATTTGCTACAGTGAGCAATATGTAAATAAATGTAAGAGCCGACATGTAAGAGACATGTAATATGTGAGAGCCGACAACTACAACTTTTTGCCACGGTGGCCCACAAATGCAAGTCTGATTCTTCAAGTTTTTTGTAATTTTCATTCTTATTTGATGCATGTTGTCAGAGACTTCAATTCAGTATAAACCAATCTTGACAGTAATGTATTCAAGAAACCTGGATAGCGATTAAAAATAAACAGTTTTCTTAAATGTGATGTATTTCTATTCCCGATCATTACAGTAATCGGTGAAATTGATAGTTAACTTTAAAATCTATAATTTTGATGAAAGATTTTCATTCGTGTTGACTATACACTTTCATTTAGATCTAGATTGCAATTTGCATATTTGCTCTAGGCAAAATATTCATGATTTAGTAGATATAATCTCAAAGTTTTTGTAGCATGTGATGTATCTTTTATTTTTATTTTGCTTCATTATCTTAAATGTTACTTTCATTTTTCTTGTATCTTAATTTTGAGAGTGAAATTCAGTTTCATTTGCAGAAAACAGGGTTAGAAATTGTACAAGGTTTGATTATAACCCAGTTCTTATATGCTTATCAGCTCTTGGCTAAATGTTGATGATGACTTAGAAGATTAACTTTCACTTTGATAAATTGTCAAATTTATACAGGTTCTTTTTTACAATTATCATTGACATGTATAGTAAAAGTCCATTTACTATAGAAGAGGATTTATACATATATATTAAAATCTCTATATGTATTATTAAATTTGTTGAGAGTTCGGCTTGTAAAACAGATCCTCATTTGCATATCTGCTCTTGGCCATGTACATTATTCAATACTATGAATGGTTCAACAGTATATTTTGTTATTAAATTTATTAACTTTTTTGGTCTACATTGCAAGTATGACCAAAATAAATCAGTGTACCTGAAAGGAGCTCTTTCTTGTTACAATATTTGTTGGTCGGTCAAAACAATTTTAAGTCAATTTGATGATGGACCACTTTGACCATGTAGCATTTAATATTTTTTTGATTCTGATATTTTTATTATTTTTATTTGATAAATGATTTTGAAATAGCCAGGATATATGTGATGACTCACCCCGAAAAGGGGGACTTTGCGACAGAACACTTTTCGAGAAGATTTCGAAAATAGGCAGCAAAAAATAAAGAAAATAATAAGAATTTCCAACAGATTTTCTGTTGTAAAATGTGATTGCCTTCATCAATTTCAACAAGTAAGGTGTCATTTTAAAGCTTAAAAAATGTTTTAACAGATGAAATGATAAAATCAAAATTGATATCATGTGCAAAGTCTCCCATTTCGGGGTGAGCCATCACATATTAGCACAGTGATACCTAAGGATGTTATTCATCTTTATAATATCTATATCCATAGTGTTAGTAATACCATTCATACTACAGAGGGAAGTGAGGGCAAATACCCTGCAAACCAATAAAAGGAATAGATAAACTGTGAATAGCTTTTCAGTCTTTGGATAAGCATGTTAAATATATGGACCACCACAGCAAAAGGATGCAGTTGTCGTCATTGTGGCATATCTGATGTATGTAGTTGTATGCATCAGATATGCTACATGTACAAGCTGGCAACCGCATCGTTTTGCCGAGGTGGCCTACATATATAAATGTTCATTTA